>OU015494.1:54975155-54987655 GCA_907164885.2 Dolomedes plantarius | reverse complement strand
TTACTGGAGTAGAAGCTATTTTTTTTAAACTTTGACATAATTTTTGCTGTAATGAGATTTTAATTGAGAATTTTAATGCCAGACTGAGCACCTCTTCGGATTAAAATGATGCGAATTTTCCGTATCATATGCTATGATTTAGAGTGTAGGAGTTTTTTTCTTTACATTTATTTAACTAGTTGATACACGAAAACCAACAAAAAATGAATAATTGAAGGCGAAAGTTTTTTTTAGATGTAAAAAAGTAGAATTGAAGAAATCAACATCGAGATCAGTTCAACTGTCATATCCTTTTCCAGAAGTATGTGTGACTAAGAAATTTCATTTCGTTAATGGTACTTCGTGAATGTTAAGTAAACATTTCAAAAGTTTATTTTAGCTGGAAGAGAAAATTGTAACATTGAAGTTTTTGAAAAATGTCTTAATAGAATTTTCCGTATCATACGCTATATGTATGTTTGTTTGCTTTTGAAAGTATGTTTTTATTTTATTCTGCTTCTTTGAAGCAACATAGACATATTATCTCACAGATATTTTTATACTGCATAAATAAAAATGTGCCTTATTGGCTTAGCAAATGTATCTAAGATTTCGATTAAATCAAGGTAAATAAAATCCAGAAAGAAACAAGCAAAATACAACATGTTTAAAAAAATGAAGTCAGTTCTCAGTGGTATTTAAATGTTTAGTTGGGTCTCCACTACATTAAGATAAAAATGTTTGTCCTAGACTTGTATAGTGCTCAAAGTTATATGAAAAAGTAATTAACTTGTATCTCCTGCCCTTCATATTACTGCCATGAAAGAAAATTTCACCATCGGTTTAGGATAATCAATATTACATGATGGATAACACACTTGAAATAACTATCCAATATGGGATGTGCAATTTTTCCGACACTATGGTCAGTGGCGCACCCAGGATTTAATCTTGGGGGGGGGGGCGAGTTGAATGAATAAAAATATTTATAATACAAATTAAATATTCATAATGCAATTTCCATTTCTTTGGGGGGGGGGGGCAGGGTCCCTTGGCCCACCCCCTGGGTGCACCACTGACTATGGTTATCTTTTCCTACGCGGCTAATACACTGGGACCTTTACTTTACAATCACTTTCGAAAGGCTACAAACAACAATGCTGCGGATACAAATCCCTTTACAATCTGGTACTAAAGAGAGAACCCTAGACGTTTTTTCACCGTCCGGCTACAGTTCAGCAGTATTTTTGATGTTTTTGTAGTTGGTTATAACTTCCATACATTATTTTTAACATTAAACCGTTTACGCGCTTTTAAATTCTAGATAAAATAGTAAATGGGAAAGTGATAGAGAGAGGCATAGACTTTGCTTATGGTAACTGTAATGGGAAATCACTCTAATCTCGAAATCCTCATGGTTCTAGAATTGTATTTGATGCGGCTCTTCGGCTTGGTTTAGTTAAGGTAAACACTAGATAGCAACGTAATTATTTCTATCTGGTGACTAGCTACCACAACTAGATTATCAAAAGTTAGATCTTCTAGATACGCTATCAATCATTCTTGGCCTTTTTTAAGAACAGATAATTGTAATTTATGTTCTTGCATCGCAATATTTCCTACTCAGTAATGGTAGTCAACAAAACTTGTATTCATTTAAAAAAGGATTAAAGTAAGCTCAATCCTACTTCCAGACGTTGTTTATGTATACCCATTGAATGCTGTCATATAATAACGACAGACGATGGCCACACGCCCAGGCGCCTGCTTTCAACACCAGAGTCAGCGGGTTCGGGCACTCACTCCATTTGAAGCCGTTTGTAAACATCATTCATACCAATTTAACCATGCCAATTTATTCAAAGAAAATCTTCGAGTTTAACAGCCAATGACATTGAAAAGCTTATAACTATAAAATTTTTTTTGATAGTCGAAAATAAATGAGTAATCAGGACATGAGTATATCTTTGTAATTATATACCGGGTGACCAGAATTAAAACACTCCTACTCTGACCTCCCTGTATATCGAACTACTCAGTGTAAAGGCTTCCAATTTTGTACACATGCTATTCAAGACATGGGGATTTCGCGAAAAAAAATTAGTTCCAAAAACACCGATAAATAAATATGAAAAAAAGACTAAAATAATAATAGAAAAAAAGGTGTGTGTATCAGTGTACACGTGTAAGAAGTGAAACTTCTTCAGGTTATATATAATTGCTTTGTTTGTGTTTAAAATAAATAGGATAGATGAGGTATGAGCAAAAGAAAAATCGTTTGTTTTAAATAAAAAGAATTTTATTATAGAGCTATTTAAAAAAACAGTATGATTATAAGTATTATTATTATTCATCTTCGTTTATTTAAAGAGAATTATTATTATACACTTTTGTAATCAAAGGTGTATGATAACTAAAATAAGAAATATATGTTTTACATTCAACATGATCCAGGAACCTTGTGAAAACTGCATCAATTGTTGCATTTCATTTTGTTGTTGAAATTTGTGGATTGTTTTGGATAAATTTAAATTATCTTTTAAAAATTCCACCAGCTTCGTAGATTTGTCTAAAGCAAAATTGGCATTAAAATCCCCACTTAAAATCATAGGTATTTTATCATTATCGTTACGGAGTAAAGCGGCAGCTCCTATGGTATACGGTAATAATGAATGATGAAGAAAACCAATATCATTTAGCTTTTGATTAGGAGAAATATACAATGCTACAATAATAAGGTTTTTTCCATTTTCCATTTGACATTGAGCCATACACAAGTCACCAACTGTTGATGCTACTAAACTATGGACATTGGATTGTGTAACAGAAAAATCTATAGATGGAGTTAGAATGTTGATGAGATCATTAGAATTATGAAATATTCCAACACCTCCTGCTCTAGTATTAGGCCGTTTATATTTTACAATGCAGCTGAAATTAGGAACGGAATTTTCATCTTCAACGGCTAGCCAAGTTTCAGATAAAACTAAGACATTTGAATTTTTTACAATTAAATCATTTAAGTCGTTAGCATGAGCTCTAAGACTTTGGCAATTGAAAGTAAATACAGATAAACCTTTTTTGCTATTGATAAAATTAACTAAATTTTCATTTAAAGTTTCTAATTTGTTAAGTGAAAGTCGTTTGAGTTCCGCTTGTAAATCTATTGTTGATGACAATGTTCTTCGACCATGGTAAAATATCTTTTCATTGTTCTGCGTTGTTATATGTAATCCTTCAATACTCTTCTCACGGGATAAAGCTACATATAACAACGATTGACTGTGACGTCGATCGTATTCATAAACAATTTCCGAAAACGTGCTACCTTGCGATTTATGAATTGTGGTAGCACAAGCACAGACCAATGGAATGTGGGTACGTTTAGCAAATACAGTTTTATTGTTGTTGAGTGGAATATCGGAAGATCTTTGTACAATTGGCACAGCCATTCTACTGATGTTATTTTCTGCTGCGTGACCTGCTGCTTTGCGTTTTAGTTTTTCACCTATTTGAGGTAAATCTGGAAACTCGAGCCATGCTATTTTAACCACTCCATCGTCATCTGTCTCTACATGAACTAATTTTCCAACTGCACCATTCGCTAATCCGTATGAGACGTCGATATTTGTGGTAATCATGTAATAAATATTTTTCACAAAAATCGTTTGATAAGGCAATCCATTTGTATCAATTAATAACATTTTATGCAGTTTTTGGTGGACGAATGTTTCTTCTTCTTTTGAAGTACAGCCAATATATACATCATTTGAAGTTGAAGTTATTTTCTCCGTATACGAATTCAATATTTTATTATTGTACTCAGTGACTGAATGGCTCGTGTTGAATAATCGTATGCCTTGAGGACACCTAATTGCAGATTCTTCTACGGTACAAAAACGAGATTCAATTAGAGCTATTTTGATTTCTTCAAGACGCTCACCATTTCCAATTTTTGTAAGTATAGAAGAAAATTGTTGATTCGCTTGACGCATGACCTGATCTAGTTCATAAAATTTTAGATTTCGCCATAATATTGGTCCAACAATAGTCAGTTTGGGTTGTTTATAAATGGGTGTAGCGTGAACTGGTGGTAATTGACGTAGATCTTCGATGAAAATATCTAACCCGCCAAAATTCAATTCAAAATTTCCAGTTATTTGCTTTAATCTGGGATCAATTTTCAGTAATAACTGAGCGCTAATCATGCTGATCTCACCAATAATTATAACTTTAATATATTTGAACAGAGTTCTGTATTGTTGGGCAGTTTCATTACTTAAAGGAAGTAATCTGGATAATGATATTTTTAAAGCGGTGTGAACAGTCGTTCCTGCAATTGTCACTGCAGCTTTACCTGTTGAAGCACAAGTTATATATGCGTTACAGTAACCGTCATTATCTGTATAGCGATTATAAATTTCCATTAAAAGTTTGATGACAAAGGTTTTACCGCATCCAGCGGGACCTGTGAAAACTATTTGAAAAGAAGTCCGATCTGATGATAAAAGATGTGAAATGACGTGAAGCAGAAGCCCTTTTTGTTTTTCGTTAGCCATTCTCATCAAATTATAAAATTCTTCATTGGCCATTAAATTTTCTCTTCTTTTCGCGATAAGTCCCAATTTATGTAATGTTGCTGAACGGATATCATCATTAACGTTTGAATTTGGATTATTATATAAATGTTGAAATGGATTTTGTTCGGCGACGATATTATTTTCTTCTTGCTCATTATTATGATCAATTCCGTCTTCACTACACAAATCACGACAAATTTCCATAGTTTTTTGAATATCTAAATTGGATTCTAAATTGGAATATCTAAATTGGAGTCTCAAAATTTTCATCGCCACATATAGTACATTATACGGTGTGACAGCACGACGATCTGAATGCCTAAGCTCACTTGTTGCAATCGTATATGGTGTCACATGTATTCCATCTCGAAATTTACGAAATCGACCTAAATAAATTGAGGGAAAAGACAATTCCTCCGCCTGTTCATCAAAAAGTAAACTATGTGGAAGATTTTTTTCTCCTGGAGCTAATCGTAAATACTTTTCTTCATTCCACATCAATGTTTGCTGCTGAGATAATAGACTTTCTTCAATTGGTATATGTTCACTTATTTCATCTTGAAGTATAGTGTCAAAGTTATTGTCTTCAAAAAAGGACTCATCAATTTTTATGTCATACAAAGTATATAGTGGTGAATTTATTAAAAACTGTAGCTAAGTTTTTATAGTACCTTTGTTGATAATACCGTGCAAATAACTGGATTTATGAATTTTTTGCGTTTAATAAGCACATTGATACAGTGATCATCAGACAGATTTCTAGGAAGACTACTAACCATTGAATTAACACATACTGGAATATTAATTACTTGACCGCAAATACCATATTGCCCATAAACGTGTCTTAGCCTTCAAATTTGCATAAATAGAATTCCAGGAGAAATCAATCTTTCTAACTCTAAGTCTATTAGTGGTAAATGTTCAGGTTTTTTCGGAAATTTGAATCCATTATAAGTAGCCACCGTAGGAATATTTTTCGTGTTCAAAGATTGTCTGCATGTGTTACATACAGCAATGTTGTTTCTATCGAGATGTGGAACTATTATTTTTAAAATATCATCATAATTAAGAGATTTAGATTGTAAATCCTTTTTAAACCATAGTCTTTCACAAACTGAACACGCATGACCAAATGGATTTTCGACAATTTTTTTTTTGAATTCATCGTGAGCGAGACGATGACGTTGAAAATCCGTGTAAAGTAATTGTACAGCATCTTCGTTTTGCAATTCCTGAATTAGTCTTGATTCGACAAAATTTTGATTTTGACATCTGTATTCTTGGATACATTCTGTTATTGTGTTTTGATGGTTAATGTTTATATATTGGGCAGAAGTATTAGTTTGAGAGTGATGAGCATCAACTTCAACGACTCTTTCGTTTTCATATTCCATTAAATTTCTGGATTCGGAAAATTCAGGCCCATTTTGAATGTTATCACTAGCTTCATTAAAAATATTATCATTTTCATAATGTATAATTGAGGAAACATTGCTAGTTGCCTGAATTTGATTCTTTTTCCGGGCTCTGGACTCTCGCATACGCTCTGCTGCTGTTTTTGGACGTTTAGAATTTGTATTCTGAATAGAAGTAATGGTCAGAGAGCAATGGCGGTGATGGACCTCAACTTCACAAACTATTTCATTTGGAAATTCCATTGAGTTTGCTGCATCCTAGATGAGCCAACGTAATAAGAATACTACAATATTAACACCAAATCTTTTATTTACCAACTAACGTAAATCTCACTGTCCCTCGACTCCCCATTTATTCAACGAAAACCTACTTTTAGCACTCAAAATGCCCCCAGATTTCTTATCAGTAAAATTCCTCTTGAGGGGGAGAGAGGGTTGTATATTTCGCTACTACAAGATTGGCTACTTATCGCTTCCCCGAATTACGCAGGCATAGTCGTTTCTCTTGCGTCGCTTTGTTTGTTTACAGTTTTTCTCGCCGCTTGGCGCATTCTTGGCCGGAAGTGCAGCAATGCACTTCCGTAAAGCAGAATCGTAACATGAATGACTAAATTTTCCCCTCACCGCCGATAAAGAAGTTTCACTTCAAAAAACACATGTGAAATGAAATTTTTCCTTTTTAATTTCTATTACCCTTATGGAAAAAGAGGAAATAAAATAAGTAAAGAAGCTTAAACTGCCATTGTAACTGCAATTTCGCACTGTAAACACAAAAATTTGCATGGACCCATGGATTTCAGCCATATTCTGGGTATAAAAGAGGATTAAAAAATGGGGAATGTCGTTCTTATCAGTGATGGCTGTACCCCAGCCAGAACGCGCTTTGCTGGTGATGCTTTTTTTTTTATGAAAACAAAGGAAATGCTGCAGCTGCACTTCGAGAGTTTTGCCGACTTAAGAATTTGCGCAAAGGACCATTTCTTCCACAAGGTCTCAGGAGAATGGTCACTCGAGAAAACTGGACATTTTGGATTTCAAGCGGGTCGAGGATGAAAATCGGTTCTTTCAGATGTCGTTGAATATGCTGCCACCGCTATTGTTGAACAGTCAATGAACAATGTTGTAGGCTGTAGTAGTGTACGTACAGTGTCACGACACTTGGTTGTCCCCAATAGCACAGTGTGGAATGTACTGAGAAAAATGATGCATGGTTTCCCGTATGAAAACAGTCATAATCAATAGTTGCTGGCCATCGACAGGGAGAAGCGACTGACCTTGTCATTGACATTTCTTTCTAAAGTTGAAGTGGATGCATCGTGGCCATGGCAGATTCTGCGAAGTGACGAGGCCCATTTCCACTTCAGTGGAACAGTGAACACCCATAACTGTCGCATTTGGGACACGGAAAATCCTCGTACCTTCCAAGAGATTCCAATCCACTCACCGAAAGTTACATTCTGGTGTGGATTCACAGCCACATTCATTATTGGACCTTTCTTTTTCGAAGAGGCTACTCTCAATGGCCCTGTGACATGCACTGTGACGGCAACAGGTACAAAAGAATGCTTGAAACTTTTGTTGTATCTCATTTGCAACAGTGGCACTCGAGAGTTGGTTAAATTCGAGACATGGTTAAATGCCATTTCTTGATTCAGTTACTTTTATGCAAGATGGAGAGCCTCCATACATTGGACTTGTGTACAGCAGATTCTTCGGCAATGTTTTACTAATGACAGAATAGTCAGTCGTGCGTTTCCGACAACCTGGCCATCTCGTTCTCCGGATCTTAATCCGAGAGAGTTTTGGCTGTCTGGACCCTTAAAAAAGTTTGTTCATCGAGGACGTCTAGTAATCTTGGCAGACTTGAAAGAAGATATCCCTCTTCATATGAGAAGCATTTCAATCAACCAGCTACGAACCGCAGTAGTACAAGCTGTCCACAAACTGCAGATTTTACATCTAGAAGAAGGGAACCATATTGAGCAACGTTCCCTGAGTCGGTAAGGTGTTTGTCACGTGAATGTTTGGTACGTTCAAATAAAATGTATTTAAAATGTGTTTTTGTGTATTTTCAGCATCCAGTAGTATAGCGCCATCTATATCAGTAATTTCAGGAACTAAACATTTTTTCGCTTAATCCGTTTCCCCAATGTTTTGAATAGTATGAGTACAAAATTTGAAGCCTTTAAACCGAGTAGTTCGATGTACAGGGAGGTCAGAGTAGGAGTGTTTTAATTCTGGTCACCCGATATATATATATATATATATATATATATATATACATATATATATATATATATATGTGTGTGTGTGTAGAAAATTGATTTGTGAGAGATGGAGGCTTCGACCTGAACGAATTTTATTCTGTTGGGCTTAAGAGTCCAATAGGAAAGCTTTGCGCGCGTGACGTCACCTTTTCGGAGAGAGCATTTGGAGCTAACACGCAGACCCCCCGCGTTACATGGACGAGTAAAGTCGTGCCTTCTTCCCCGCGTCGCGTTTTTATCGAATTCGCTAAACGAATTGGGATGTTTCGGAGTCCCCATCTCACAGGTGAACCATGCTATGTAGTTAAACCTTAATTTACCTTCCTCGTAAATTTGTAAATTGTAAATAGCGTGATGTCTTTTCTTTATGTGTTTAATACTCAATAAAATGTTAGTTTAGATATTAATCTTTTTATTCTTTTCGTATAATTCTTTCCGTAAAGTTACTTACCCCTAGACGCCGTCCTACAAATTGGGGGCTCGACCGGGATTACAACGTGCTTCCTTACATTAGGCATTTGCCTAGGACACATCCTTACTTTTACTTCCGTTTTCGGTTTGAAGAATTTTATACTTTTACTTCCGTTTTCGGTTTGAAGAATTTTATTTTTAACTAAGAGCATTTTTTTCCTTTCCGGTTCACCTTTTTTGGTTTTCGCTCACAGACCAACGTCGAGACCTCACCTCCCATGCTAACGTATTTTTTAAGTTCACAGCTAACAGATTCGCCAAAGAAATCAGCCCGCCAGTGAAAGAGGGCCAGCACATCAAACTCCGAGAAATCGCCATCGCCAGGTCAGCGATGATTGTGTGTTTGTGAAGGACCGATAGTGAATGACATCGTGAAATTAATTATATGTTGTTTGTTTTCATTTTATTGACAATAATTATTATTTTAATCAGCTCGGAACTAAGAGTGTACAACTTTGCTATGTTTTTTATTTGCATCTCTTTTTAATATGATCAATTCCTTTTGAACTTGTGTCTTTTAAGTAGGCCTAATGCTTTTACTTTGCTTACAAATGACTTGTGATGAGTTGTTTCCATTGAGAGTGTGTTTGCTGTCGCGACAAGTGGCGGGAAAAGAAAGGGGTGTTTATCTTTCTCCCTCTGTTTAATCTAATGCTGAGAAAGGATTTTTTGCATTTTGTGTGAAAACATGAGTTCAAATAATGTTCTTTTATCGCAACGAAAAAAAAATATTTTGTTCTGGTTTTAAAAGTTGTTTATGAATCATTGGGTATTGTGAATAGTTGAAAAGTTGTTTATGCATATTTTTTTAGTGCCATTTTCGGATTTCAGAAGTTTCTAATATTTGTTTGTTTTATTCGAATATCGTAACAGATTGCATTTTATTGTTCACGTTTTATCTTTCTTCCTGGTTGAGCAAGCATTTTTTTAAGTGTGACTAAATAAATTTCTCACATTGAGAATAAGTTTTGAAGAAATATTGAACTAAGTTTTAAATTAAATTTGTTCTCCGGGTTACCACTCTGATTTATTTTTATACGAAATGGCGTTTCTTCTCTCTAAGAAAAGGGAAGACCTGATAGAACTTGCCGCAGAATTATCGTTAAGTGTCCAAGAGGGTTCAACTAAACTTCGGATAAATGAACTGATCGTGAAAAGTCCAAATTACGTAGAGGAAGATGTCAAAATACTGATCGATAGCATAGCTGAGGAACGCGTACGCCGAGAAGCAGAAGAAAAAGAAGAGAAATTACGCCGAAAAGCAGAAGAAAAAGAAGAGAAATTATGCCGAGAAGCAGAAGAAAAAGAAGAGAAATTACGCCGAGAAGCAGAAGATAGAGAAATTGAACAGAAGCGAGAAGAGCGAGGACATGAACTCGAGAAATTGCGAATACAGGCTCAACAGAGTGTCAATACGACGAACAACGCTGAAAATGTCCAAGCGCCGAATAAACTGATTCACGAAACTTTCCATAAGTTTAATATGAAGGATGACATCAGCTTGAACCTCACCTTATTTGAACGGCACGCAGAATTGATATTTTTGCCGAAGAAAGATTGGGTACAGAGACTGATAGGATTGATACCCATGGACGTTGCTCATCTGATCGCAAGAGAACCAACGGATAAATGTTATGATTACGACCACGTCAAGGATTTACTATTGAAAAGATTTAAGTTGTCTCCGGAAAAACTTCGTCAACTATTTGTATCTCACCAAAAATCTGATGAGCGAACATGGCAAGATTTTCACTACGAACTGCAGACGTATTTCGACGGATGGACTTCCGGTTTGAAAATAGAAACCTTCGATCAACTACGAGAGTTAATTATAGCCGATCAAATTAAGAAGAAAGCACCTTACGAGTTTCAGCAACATTTTCTAGACGAATGGTCTACTATTAACTCACCTGCTGAACTAGCTAAAAAATTTGAAGAATATGAAGATGTCCGAAGAACATTAAAACCGAAGTCATCCAACTCATTCGCGAAAGGAAAATATGAAGCCAGAGGATCTAACGATACTTATTCTCGAAGACCTGAACATTTCTAAATTGGGAACAATAGGCATGAAAAAAAATACTTTCAATCGAACGGAACTCCTTACGTCGGAAGAAATAAGCAACTAATCTGTAGCTACTGCAAAGGACCGGGTCATTATGCCGTAGATTGTACAAAGTGACCCAAAAACCCAAACATTAATAAACCTGCAAGCTCTCCGGTTCAAGTCTGCTCACGAATCTCTCAAGAAAGAGTTAAAACAAAGAAAATAACCATGGGTAACAAGACTTTTGAAGCTCTCATCGATACCGGCAGTTCAGCGACACTCATTCGTGAAGATATGTGCGAAGGAATAATCGAACTCTCAGAACTCTCGAAAGACATAGTAGTGTTATCTGGATTAGGGAAGTACGAAGTAGAAACAAAAGGGTCGTTCCAATGGAAAATTGAATTGGATGGAAAAGAATATTCCCTCACGTGGCACATCGTACCTACGCTGTGTTTAGAATTTCAGGCAGTAATCGGATCAGATATTTTGCAACAAGCCTCCATCTTCTTCGACAAAGAAAGTGTTCAGTTCCGTAAACATGAAGATAAAATTTGGTTCATGCACACGCAAGTATACGAAGCGAAAACTGAAGACGAAATTGAAATCAAACATGTTAGCAATCCACGAATAAGAAAAGAACTGTTTGAAGTGATCTCCAACTATGAACCAAATAAGACCGAAACGACAAATGTGTCCATGAGGATTATTTTGAAAGATGACATACCGGTTTACCAGCCTGCACGTCACTTATCCTTTACCGAGAACCAAGCAGTCAACAAACAAGTCGACGAATGGCTTGAACAAGGAATTATAAGACCAAACTCATCCGAATATGCGAGTCCAATTCTGCTAGTCAAGAAAAAAGATTGCACCACTAGATTGTGTGTGGACTACAGAAAGTTGGATCAGAAACTGGTCAAGGATCGTTTTCCATTGCCGCTGATAGAAGACGTGTTAGAAGAGGCCAAGAAGCCAAGGAGCCAAGAAGCCAAGAAGCCAAGGTGTACACTACGTTAGATTTGAGAAATGGATTTTTCCATGTCGATGTCAATGAAGACTGCAAACATCTCACCTCCTTCGTTGTTCCGGACGGACAATTCGAGTTCATTAAAGTACCTTTCGGCCTAAGCACTAGTCCCAGCGTATTCCAAAAATATGTGTACAGTATTTTTCGAGAACTAATGCTAAAAGGTATTGTAGAATTAATAGTAGTACCAAGAGATATGCAAACTGAGCTAATCAAGCTAGCTCATGAGAAAGGACACTTCGCAGCTGCAAAAACAGAAGAAATAGTTAAACGAGAATTTTTCATACCTAATTTAAGCAGACAAGTGCAAAACGTGATAGTTAACTGTGTACCGTGTATTTTAACCAACAGAAAGAACGGGGGAAAAAGGTTTCCTATACCATATTCCGAAAGAAGATGTACCGTTAAGCACCTATCACGTAGATTTCATTGGTCCTATGCCCTCTACCAACAAAAGGTACCAACATATCCTCACAATAGTCGACGCCTTCACGAAGTTCACCTGGCTGTATCCCGTAAGATCTACTACCGCAGAAGATGCCCTGGATAAATTGAAATTGCAACAAAAGACTTTCGGCAATCCCCAAAGAATATTAACAGATCGCGGTTCTGCTTTCATCTCCAAAGTGTTTAGTGACTATTGTACCGAAGAGAACATCCAACATCTGCAGATCACCACTGGCTTACCGCGAGGAAACGGTCAAGTGGAGA
>OU015494.1:54962655-54967655 GCA_907164885.2 Dolomedes plantarius | reverse complement strand
TGTGCGCGTGTGTTGTAGAAAGTGATTCGCGAAGTGAGAGAAGGAAAAAATTTGTGTGCGCGTGTGTTGTAGAAAGTGATTCGCGATATTCCTTCAAGGTTGTGTTCCGTCATGGATAATTTTTCGCTACGACAGTATGCGCGTCAAAGGAGATGTTTTGGTTCGGTTTCTGTGTGCTAAGCAATGGAGAGAGACATGTTTGTTTTTCTGCGTCGGAGTTCAGCGTGATCTTCAAGGGGAATAATGTGCGCGTTTTTGAAAAAATGCCTTGATGGCTTCATCAAAAAAAAATAATATTGTGTGTGCGCGTGTTAAAATGAGCAATTACGACATGAAGGTGATAATGATGTTAAACTGGAAGAGGAAGAAAATATATTGTGACTTAGGCAGTGGAACCAATGTTTCGAGGTGACTCCTGGACATCAAATATTTTAGATTAATTTATTTTCTTAACCCATTTTTTTTCTCCTTACCAATTTGAATTTTGCGTTATAATTAAATTAAAGTAAAATAATGATTGATACTCCATGGGTAAGTTACAGTATAAAATATTTTCAATTATTTTTCATTAAAAGATATTATATGTGTGTTTTAAAATAAATAGATAAAGAACAAGGAGATGATCATTAAAAAATGAGAAAATTGAATTTTTGAATATATAACTGTGTATCAATACTTTGAGATTTAATTTACTAATGTAAATATATTTTAATCATCTCTTTATTGTGTATTTTAGTTTCAGCGAGTGATTTTTAACGTTTAAAGTTACCAATTTTGATATATTCCATAACATTTAGTGTATATTTAGTTTCATTAAGTGATTTTGATACTTTTAGCTATTAATGATTTCTGTATTTTTGTGATACATTTACAGCTATGGGACTGTCAATAGTAATAAGAACTGAGAGTGTGTTAATTAAACAAAGACTGAGAAATTTTTGCTATAAACTCAGATGAAAGGTTTGGTTGAAATTTAAAACAAAATTCTCTCAGTATCATAAGTTTATTTGGTGTAGTTTTAAAAAGCATTATGATATTCTTTACTTTATAATAATTTTGATATTTTTAAATTTTTGATGATACTTGAATATTCAGAGATTGATAATTTTTGTATCCGGATACTACCCAGTGAAAGACGTGACAGTAATTGTGAATTCCTTATTTGTGTTTAAGTGATTCTGTATTTCATTATTATGACCTTTTATATATTTTTTCCCTAATCTACCCTATTACCACATAAACGCGCACGCTTCTAACTTAATTTGAATATTGAAAGAAATTAATGATTGAAAACAGTTTGCACCGAATTAAGTCAAACAAATTTTTCTTCCGGTAACCTAACCTCAACCTAATTGAAATTTAATTCCTTGTGAGTCGGTTAGACCCCGACCACAATTTTAATTTAATTCCCCAAATGAGTCGGTTAGACCCCGACCATAATTTAATAATAATAAATCTTTGTGATTCGGTTCGACCCCGAACGCAAAATAATCCTCGAACAACCCAACCAATGGTAGCTCAGTGGGCCTGAATTTAGTGCGTTTTCGCCGGGCCTCTGCGGAATATCACACCGTAGATTGTCACATTTGGAGACCTAGGCTAAGTTCATTGCTCCAGTAGTATAAATCCATTTCTTCCTAACTTAAAAAACATTAATGTTGAGTGTTTTGGTTCACTGAGAATTGTAACACAACTTTTAAGAAAATTATTTCTAAAGCCCTGTTTAGCCTAATTGAACCATTTTCCTAATTAATCGAAAAGTGTATTGCCAAATTACCTTTATTCAATTTGTTTACTGTGTTGAACTGTATTTTTAAATTTTTTCTTATTAATTTGTTTCCATGGTGCATTTGAAAAAATTATAGTAAACCGTTGAAGATAGTAACCAATTTAACTAATTAACTTTAATAACCACAATGAAGCCTAAACCTGAATAATGACTAACCTTATGAACCAGAGATCTTTTTTCCTTTTTGATTTTTTTGGGGTGCCTAACACCTCTTGACTCCATTTTTGATGGTTATACTCTGTGTGTTGTCTACATAAATTAAATAAATTGAAAAAAAAAAAAAAATCTATCTTTTAAACTTTCTCCTAGAAAACCCTATTATGTGTAAAACCTCTGGATCTCATGAATGTAACCCGACAATGACCATTTTGAATTATTTTTGCCATTTTAAAGTTTTAAATACTTATTTTAATATAAAACAATTGTTATGAAGTAGTGTAGTCTATGATAACCACATTTTTTCCCATTCCATTTTTAAGTGTCCACTGAAATTTTTGTGATTTAGTGTGTTTTAATAAGTATTCTTTTCTCAATCATTTTAGAGTGTAATTTAGAGTTTTTGTGAATAGTTAAATATCGCCATACATATTCCAAACTGTAATTTAAGTGTATTAATATTTTTTAGTGCTATTTTATGCTATTTTGTGTAAGTCATGATCTGAGCAGACACACAAGGCTGAAAGTACCACTAAATTTAAATTTGTCAACCCTTGAGTCAAATTTTATTCCAAATTACTCCTCAAAATTTTAGTCCCAATTACGTTTTTGATATGCGGATCTCGCCTGATGGAGAGCCTTGCTGAAGGAGTCGGCCCTTCACGCAAGTCTTTTCCGGAGGGGGGGAAATTGAAATAAATTTAAAACCCTTTTTATTATTTATCACGCCCGTTCCAAAGTTTTCATCCTAACGCAACAGAATACCGTCCCCTTAACCTTTGAATCGCGACCTAAATCCAAACCGAAATAATTTATTAGTTTTTCCCCTAAGGCACGTGTGACCAAAGCTTAAATAAGAGTTATATAACGCTAACGGCGTGGAACATCGCGAGACCATCACCTCATATGACGCGACTTAATCACGTGTCAGTTTTTAACGAATTACAATTCAGCCCGCCTAAAAAATCCGCTCTTTTCTCGATAACTCCGTAGCTTTTGGATGTTTGCTCACAGCCAGAAAAGATGTAGTTTTCGCTCCTGTCAAATTTGTACGGGCGGGGCCGCGTCCCCGTCCCGGCCAGCGTCGCGGAAGGTGTTCGAGTAAATCTAATTGATGTTCTACGAGACAATGTCCTGAATAAAGACTTTGTATGAACCAGCTGCCTTTTTCCTGATGTGTTCCGAAGTGTTTATTGCCTCTCCATCTACGTCGCCACTCGCTACTTTGCACGTTATGGATACAAAATGTTTGAAGCTCCCGGCCATTGCTTCACCCCGCCACAGTTTCCATTTGCCTTAGCTACGACTACAAAACTGATGATTTCAACGGTCAAGTTATGTGCCCGGCTACAACCGTTATTATTGTTATTATCATTACATATATATATATATATGTATATATGTGTATGTATATATATATCTACCGGGTGGCCATAATTAAACTGACAGTGCTCACAGTGTTCTGTAGCGCGATCTATTTGCGAGAATGACGCCACATTTTGTAGGAAGATTAAACAAGACGGGGGACGAAGGATTCCGCAAAAAAGTTAGTTCCAAAAGTCACCGCTAGGGGAATATTTGGCGCTGTGAAATAGAAAATAGTGTTAACAAATGCAAATTAATACGGAATAAAATTACCTTTTATTATGCACATTTTCTTATTTAGTTCAAGTGCAATATGGCAACACTTTTAAAAAAGCGTAAAATCTACATAAACACCGATAAAGTCTCGTGATCTGCAATATCGCGTACGCTGAGCAGAAGAAGAAGTTCTTTATTCAAATTTCACGTTACATCCTTTGGCACAGTGCCAGCTGCTTGGGTTTTAAAAGGCAATGTGTTACGTTTCGAATCAATCGGATTGAAAGTTTATGTACAATGTCTCCTTCTTTAGTCGATCGTGCGTTACTGGTCAAATTCTTTTACCTCAACCAGTGCAACGCGTCAGCCGCTCTTCGTGATTTTAGAACGCACAAAAAATGCGTAAAGGTAACGGTCCTGTGTCAGTTAATGGACTAAAAGCAATGGTTGCGACATTTGAGAAAACAGGTTCTCTGAAGGTTCAGTCAGGCAGAGGACGAAAACCTGTTCCACAGGATACAATCGAAGCAGTTGCCACGGCGATTGTCGACAGAGGACCAGACAATATTGCTGCCACCTCTAGCGTTCGTGGATTAGCTCGGAATATGGATATGCCTTACAGTACGGTATGGAAAATCTTACGAAAGATTATCAAAGTCTATCCGTACAAGATCAGCCGTGTACAGGAGTTACTGTACCCCGACCATGATAAGCGATTGACTTTTGCTCTCACCTTTCTTGCCAGAATGGAGGTGGATGATGCTTGGCCGTGGAAAATCTTATGGGAAGACGAGGCCCACTTTTACCTGCATGGAACTATGAATACCCAGAACTGCCGAATTTGGGATCACAAATCACCACATGCAGTCACAGAAATTCCCTTACATTCACCAAAGGTAACTGTTTGGTGTGGGTTCACAGCGGAATTTATCGTAGGTCCATTCTTCTATGAGAACATTACCCCGACAGGACCGGAAACCTGTTCTGTTACCGGAGAGAAATATCGCCACATGTTGAACAGCTTTGTCATTCCGGCACTTCAGCAAAGACAATGCCTGGGGGAAATCATTTTCATTCAAGATGGAGCCCCTCCACACGTTGCTGTACGGGTGCAACAGCTGCTACGACAGAAATTCACAACAGAAAGAGTCATTAGCCGCTACTTTCCAACTGCATGGCCACCTCGGTCGCCTGATCTTACCCCATGCGACTTCTGGCTATGGGATTACCTTAAGTCCAAGGTCTATCAAGGAGTGGTCCAGGACCTGTCTACGTTGAAGGATAACATATCACGGACTGTACGGGAGATTCCTGCAGGCATGTTACTTTCTGCTGTTGTGCATACTGTGCACAGAATGCAATATGTGGTCCACAACAACATCAGCCACATTGAACCTCATTTGAATGCAAAATAAAAGGTAATTTCCGTATTGATTTGCATTTGTTAACACTCTATTTTCTATTACACAGCGCC
>OU015494.1:54786803-54962555 GCA_907164885.2 Dolomedes plantarius | reverse complement strand
GACTGGGGGGGGGGGGGTTGTGACCCCCCCCAACCCCGGTTAAACATGTTTTAAGCCAGGCAACACTCCCGGAGTTTTGGATTCCGGCTACAACATGGAAGTTTCTGTGCTGTCCCCTCATAGGAAACAATGATGGTGCACCTTTTTTGGACTTTTGCTTCACCTTTCATTAGCCAACAAAATCTTGGGGCGGCTGAACAGATGTCCCCAGGAGGACAAGTGAGGCAGACATTTGTCCTGCGGACTTCCATTCATTTTACTCTCAACGGATTCGAACTATGACTGACGCTCGAATCTAACTCGCCATCATCCTCATTCCCCCGTCAATAATCTCTAAAGTTAAATTATATATATATATATATATATATATATATATATATATATATATATATAATTTATCTCTCAACGGCATTTCTTTGTTTTCAACTAACAATACTGTTTTAAAAAATGTGCTAAACTAGTAAGTAATTGATCGCTTGCTAAACAATTTATATAAATGACTTGGATCGACGACGGTGGTAAAAAGATAAATTTTTGGATGACACTTAAAATTCCCTTCTGTGTAGCCATAAGAAGAAAGAACAAAGCATTTTATTACTTCCGAAAACCATTTTGGTCTAAGTATTCCTTACCAAAGTGTCGCGTAGATAAAGAAAATTCTTACTATCAGTTATCCGTATAGAGATATCATCTCTGCCATCGAAAGTCTCTGGATAGATTTTACGACCTATATTCCGGTTGAAAAAGGAATTGTAACTTAGGACTTGGTTCCCTTTGTCATAGTTGATATTATCTTCACACGGCAAGGATGAGAGAGACATTTGTTTTGCTCTCTTCTTTTTTTAGCCGTGCAGTCATCTTTCGGAACGAAAGAGCAAAACTCTCTGGGACCAACAGTTTAGAGCGGATTCTGAACAGCTGCAAACAAACTGTGCCCACTACGGATTCTTGGCTGTTCGGTCATTTGGCGGTGTCGACTTTTATACGGCAACCTACCAAACAACGTCTTTCTATTGGAATGCAGAAGGAAGTTTAAATAGAGCTACAGATACCGTTAAGATGATATCTTCCGTGAAGTCTAAGAAGCTCATGAAAGCATGAATACCAGTTTAACAATATATAAAATGTTTTGTAATAGATTTTGGGTTTACCTCACTTCCTGAAAGTTCACTTTACGTCATTTTACATTTTACGTAAGACCTGCTTTAGTATGCTTACCAAAAGAATTTCGAAAAATTTTTAGCTTTCACAGAAGAGGGTGAACATGGAAAATAGCGTTCAGGATTTGTTCTGCTGCTAGGAGGTTTCCTTTCGTGACAGACATGCGCTGATGGATTCAGATCATGATGAAATGTAAACAGACGACATTCTTCGTCTCTCCCGTATAACAATATCATCCGTACCTCCCACCACCCAAACTGACGATAGCTGAGCTTAAACTTTTTGTAAGCCAAAAAGACATAAAAGGAAGAGGCAGTAACCATAAAAAAGTTATATAGAATAAAACGTCTTCACTATATCCTCCTCTAAGCTTTCAGATACGGGTGATGGTCGAATGGTTAGGGCCCTGGCTTCCGGTACCAGAGTCTGTGGATTCGAGTCCCATTATTGGTATGGGTGTTTGTAGCCGCTCAGAATGGGCTTTTAGCGGTAAATCCCTGCCTAATTAGCTCTTGTGTAGCAAAAAATGACCGTAGTTCTCTCAATTAACCAACAAACTCTCGGCCTTCCTGGGTGCTCTATTGTTTCCTCGATTCTGGTAAGTGAAACCACACCGTACTCAGACATTATTTCTCCTTCATCTAGGCAGTGTATTTATTTTATCCTTCCGGTTTTTACCGAATTTTAGGGCTATTTTAACTTTTATGGGCTATTTTATATCATTAAGTAAGTTACGTTTTGGGTCTGAGGACAAAAAAAATTCCACACATATTAATGATAACTGCTTCTTTCCTTTACGTCATCTCGGTTTACGAAATGTTTAACACGAAAATTTTACTTCTTGCATGACGGGGGTAAGCTGAAATTCCTGGATTACAAAAATCTTAAATCCTTGTATATTTGTTTAAGACACTTGAAACAATAAATTAAATTTATTAACTTGTACCGAAAAACAACTCTGAATATTTTGATTGATAACTGTATGAGTTATTCGAAGCTAGCATCCGATTACTTGTTCCGTATTGTGGTATATAACAATCTCAAATCATGAAGAGAATACTGTATTGTGATAACAATCATTGTTCTCTGTTTATGTATATAGCTCTGTATAAATCTGTGTACGCATGGATTTCATGTACTTCAGTGTTTCGAACAAAGACTTACGTCAAAAGTTTGAGAGACCAAAACAAATTTTCTGAGGTAGAAACCTATAGATAACTGAAAATTGTTATTTACCCTTTTCAGAGACGTTTGTAATTTTGATATTAATCTAAAGGCAATATATACTAAAATGACTGAATAAGTACAAATTAAAAAGTTTGTTGAAACCCATACATTTTCTACCGCATATAGTGAATTCATTTAGCACTCCTTTAAAAGCATTGCAAGAGAAGCCTGACAAATGTAAACAAAGATAGCCATGGTCCTTTCTTAAAAAGAACTCTCACAAACTAAACATCTAGATTTAAAACACGGGTTAAACGGTTTGCATGAATATGAAACCATTGTCAATACATATTGCCGTTACTTATGGAATGATTTTTGGTGGTAATAAAAGATGCAACTAAATGTACACACTACTGAAAACGGTTGTTTATCATGCATTTAGTTAACCTTGAATTGTGAAGAACTTTCAAAGCTTGACTTTATTTATGAGAAATAATAAACGACTCTGATTGAACTTTACGAGGAAAATACTTTAAAAGACCTTCTGTGAAGCAGATTTGTTAAATATTAAAAAATTATGTCATCGATTTATCTCGCCTATATATGCTTTTGCAACGATTGGAACTATATATATATCTGGGAAAATCCATTTCTGTAAACAATATAAAAATGCTAATCATAGTGTAAAGTGACTTTTTTTTCTGAACAATTTTCAAAGTTGTTAATTGCTGTAACATGGGAAAATATAAAAAACAAACTGATATTATTAGGAGAAAAAATATTACCGCAGTTCATTCCTATGATTAACCTGCCTACAACCAAAATTTCTATACTTTGGGAAATTTTGCTGGATCCCATTAACGCAGCTCCAAGAATTCCAAATCCGTTATTCACTAATAATCCTCCTTTCCTGAAACAAAATGGTTACTTGAAATAAAAAATAATATTCGCATTATATAGAATTTAGATCAAACATTAACAATAAATTTTTTTACAAGGTAAAATAAGAGTTCCTATATTCAAGACGTTTTACTAGTTAATTAAAGCACAGAATACATTGGATTTAACACTTCATAAAGTACTTTGTTAAATATAATTTTATTCTACTCATGAAGTATCATAAGAGAATAAATTATGACAGAATCAACATTTTAATAATGTCTGATATACATATTAAATTGCATGTGATAGTATTATAAAGGCACTACTAATAGAGAACTTTTTACTAGTGCAGTAATGCAAGATTCAGGTCTGTATCAATGCAAAAATAAATAAATAAAAAATTTTAAAAAAAATTGTGCGGTCGGGCGAACCCCGTCAGGAACTAAGTTCCTTACGTTATTTTTTCAACTCTAAACGTGATTTAATATGTAGATTTCTATTGATTATATTAGTGTATTTTTGTCACGCCAAAAAGCGCAGCCCTCTTTTATTCAACCAACTCTCTCCCTCCCTCTCTATGTTATTGAAATTAAAAATTTTAATATATAAATTATTTTTATTAAATTAAAAATTTTAATAT
Source organism: Dolomedes plantarius (assembly GCA_907164885.2). Lineage (NCBI taxonomy): Eukaryota > Metazoa > Arthropoda > Arachnida > Araneae > Dolomedidae > Dolomedes > Dolomedes plantarius. The sequence goes on along the minus strand of OU015494.1, from coordinate 54,958,705 downwards.
ATGAATTATTTTTATTAAAATTAAAAATTTTAATATATAAATTAATTATTTTGATTTAGATGTTACCTAGCATAATTTTTAATTGGATTAATTTTATTATTTAATCACCAACAAAAATAAATTAATGACACAATATAAATCCCGTGTGAATTAAAACAATAACAAACAAAAAATAAGTTTAAACAGAAAGACGCGATTCCATAGGGACGATATGAAATCTTTCAAGTAAAGCATTTACAACTGGTCGAAGTTTATATAAACGATCATGCTGAGGGTCATCATGTGGTGGTTGTTTACTGTTGTCATTAAAATGTAGAAATTCTCTTATCTTTTCAAAGCGTTTTAAGGATATACATTCTTTTATTACATCATTGCCTATGGCAGGTGACCAATATGGCCTAGTGTTTGGTACATGTACAATAGACATCATTATGCAAATTCCAATGTATTGTTTAATTTCTAAATTCATTACATTGACACACTTTTCTGGGGTTTTTTTTTGCACACTGAATAAATTTGTTTCTTGAACTATATGCTCAATCAAATCTTCTGTAAAAAGATAACTAAAAAAATTTAGAGGTGTGTTTAAATTCATAATTTCAGGAGCGAGATTCTCGTCACCTTGGAATAAAATTTGATCATCATTTAGAAGTAAATTAGTTTTCTTTCAGTTGATTGCAGGCTTTGTTTTCCCTGTATTATTTCTATTAGCTTTTGGCATGTTCCCACTATTAGGCAGATCAAGAACATCGCTATTATCAAGTAATGATACCTCATCTCCCGAATCACTACTACCATCAAAAATTTCATCACAAACTTTGTTTGGTTTATAATTAGGATCACCTGTGCTGCCATCGCTTTCTGAATCAGATCCATCTTCACTATGATCACTCTACGATCTGTTCATAAGTTCCTCAATTTCTTTCTGTGTTAAAAACTTTCTTCCCGCCATTTCCTTAAAAAATGGCGTAAGCACACCATGTATCATTTTTGATACATAAAATTGAAATCATGCTTGAATATTTTATAAAAGATTAAAGAAGTATTTTATTAATAATTATAAAAGCTACGTACCTCTAAAATATATTTATAAAACTTTCAAAGATGTAAACTGGCTTTAAAATACTGAAAATATTGCAAATACTAAGGCAGGTCTCGTAGGAATTTAACGGCTATCTTTTACTGAGATCGCAGTTGTATTCCTGCTGCCATCTATCCTAAAAAAATGTAACTAACAGTGATTAAAAGCTTTGCTATAATGTTTCAAAATTAATACAAGGTGCACAAGTGGATAAAAAATATTGCTTTTGAATATAAAGGGGAAAAATAACTTATGTATCAAATTTGATACAGTGTGCAGTGAAGGGTTTTAAAATTGTCCGTAGCGCTTGTGCGGGGATTTGAACCAGGGACCTAGTGCGATAGTCCAATGCTCCGTAGTACGATGCGATAACCATTCAGCCACAGAGTCCTAGAAAGAAAGCTCTTATGAAGGGGACATAACGCTTTTTCGTTACGTGACGATTCCTGCCAGTTCACTCTACTGTAAGCCACGTAAAAGAACTTCGTTCCAATAAATAAGGCAATTTTTTCACCAACAAACCACACTGATGACAAACACGCCCAAGCCAAGTTATTTTTAAACTTTTGCATTTGTAATGCATTTGCGGAAATTTTAAAACGTGGTAGGTACTGTAAAGCCTCCCGTACAATAGCGAACATTTTGTGCGTGTAAATTCCAAGAAAGGCCACCCAGCGCGTGGCTTGTGCACATAATGGGTTCAAGCTACCTTTGCCGAGAGGAGACAGACTGTCGCCTGTCAGCATAAGAGGCCGGACTTGCTAACGATGGCGTGCGGGGCAGTGGGTTAGATACAAAGGAAAGTTGCCAACTAGAGGGGCCTTGCAGGCTGGAAATGTAACTGCATAAAGCAAGAAGGTGTTACCCAGACCTTCCCCCGAACGTTCCACGGAGGTATATAGTCTCTGAAGGCCAGTGGTGTTAGTCAGTAACTAAGTGATTGAGAGATGAAGAGAGTTAGTCACAGTATGCAAAGATGCAAGTAGAGTGAAGCCGAGATGCTGCCGAACCGTCTAACCTTCCTCCTCGAATCCGTGAACCCGTGAATTTAATTTGTCTTATATTGTAAATTTGTAAATTGTCTGTATTTAATCGAGAAATGCAATTAAAGCATGTAAATACAAAAAGGCTGATAATCTTGTTATTCAGCAGAAGTCCTCTCTCTTACATTATTTCATTCCATTATTAAAAATAATGGCAAAATAACAATAAAGTTAGATAATTCCTTCTGTATTTTGCTTAAGAAAAATACATTTCAGTCATTCATAAATGTTTGCATGCTTAAAGCTCCTGTTTTAGTTTGTTCGTAAATCCTGTCACTCACTTAATTTTTAGCATTTAATAATATTATTTTATTTCCTTCTCTAGTCCCCGTAACATCCCGCATGTTTAGGTCTTTGTCGAATTCCTTTTGTTTCGGAGAGCCTCTAAACCGTGGTGTGAACTGAGATACTAAAAAAGAAAACTCCTTAAATTGTCGGGTTGTACGATTGGTGGAATGTCGGCCTCGTGATAAGAGGCGCCCAACGGCTGTAATTAACAAGAACGGGCTGTTAGGTAGCATGTGACAATATTCATAGTGGCAAAAGCAAGTATATAATATGTGCAGCTAAAATCTTGTGTCAATGGCTTCGGAAAAGGGAGATGTGAGGCGAGGTATTCAAAGGGAAAATTCTTACATCGTCGGGATAATTCATTTGAAGGAACACGTCTCGAGATCAAGAGATGCAGATAGATGGAACGTTACAGTGGCGTCCAACCATTAGAAATAAGTTAATGGGCAGTTAGATGACAGATGGCCATGCGTATGATAAATATTCATGGGGGAAAAATAAATAAATAATATGTATTCATAATATCTTGTGCCCTGGGCTTCAATAAAAATATGATAGAAGGCATTCAGAAATGAGAATTCTCACTTTATTGAGATAGTTAAGTTGAAAAAATATTGGATCGGAGTTAGAATTGGCTCGACGTTAGATTCTTTCCCAGATCCTGTCACACGGATGTAACAATGATCACAAAAACATAGGACGTTATTCTTTTTCCTTTTTTTGTTGTTGTTTGTTTGTTTGTATTCAAACTGTTTCTTTATCTTCTTCTTCACTTAACTGAATTCAAAATTGTATTGTTGTTTAAAAGAAGAGCAAGTAATTACACAAAGTTGAGGGGTTTTAGTTCTTTATTAGAACTTATAACTATAGAGATTCAGCCCCAAACATTCAAACATATTAAAATCTGAAACGGGAAATACAAAGTTGCTGCCTCAGTAACCGAGTACGGAAACATCACCTTCCCTAACAGGTATGCTAACCTCTTTACGATCAAGCGCTGCCACTGTACAATCGAAATAATGTCATGAATCTATTTTTTCTGAGGAAGAAGGCTTAAAACATTCGTTGTATACTCTATTTGATTAATATTGTTAAAATGTAGTTGCATATCATTTTTATGTATTCTGTTACTCAATACACTAATTCAAGCCTTAGTTCATAAACACCATAATAACTTCTTATTAGGATTTCTTATTAGGTCTTTTTCTTTTATGTATTGTAAACTTAAAATTTTATTTACTTTTTTTCAAGTTGCCTCTTAAGATCTCGTCAATTAAAATTTCTTCAACTCTATATAAAGTCATCAAAATTAAGTACCATTCTGATTGCACATTTTCAAGCATTAAATTAGAAATTCAAAAATAAAATGCTAAAGAAACCCACGAGAAGAAATACGGGAATTCAGAGCCCCCGTTTCTTTTCCAAAAGTGTTAGGAATAGTGTTTTCTTTATTATCCGGAACAGTATATTAAGGCTAACGATTGCATAGATTAATTTTAGCAAAAGTTTCATTTAGAGTAAAAAGGAGAAATGATTATCTGTAGCGAATCATTTTTTTTTCGAACCAAATAGAAACTCCTCCACAGAAATACTAAGAAGCTAATATTAAGACCAGCTAGCTGAAGAAAGAATAAGTATCGTGAAAGGTACAAAGATGAATATAGCTTTTTCGCTTTTCTGCTTCAATCCTTTTTAAAAACCCCAGAGAGCATTTATTTATACGAATTGAAAATGTCTGGCGTCTCTGAACTTCCGTCGACAGGCAGTATGTTCATATGATTCACCGGTGCTCAGTATTGATTTTATAACCCTTTGTTAGTGTTTAAGGTGGTTTTGGACTTTTCTGATGTTCGCCTTTTCAAATCCTTCTGCTTTTCCTACTGAAAAATGCAGAATGAAATGGTTAGAAATAAAAGCTAAATATTTAGTCTAATCACAACTGTATCCTGACTTCATGTGCACAAGATATTAAGATAAATAATGATATATTTTTGAAGAGGAAGTATTTTAAGTCTCGGTGTAAAACTATTTCTCGCATCTTTTTCCCGTGATTTCAATCGCTTTAATTTAAAAGAGCATATTTTATAACACAAGCTGATCATTCAGTTTCATAACAAGTTTTTCATTTAAAGCTTTGAAGGGGTTTTCTTTAAACTGAATTATTACGTACATGAATATCATGTGTTTCCTTACAGTGAAATTTAATTTAAGAGGCATAATGTTGCGAGAATATTTTTTTTGTCATGAATTTTAACATGCATGTTATGTTATGCAAAAGTGTTCTATATTTATAAATAGTTATAAATATGGAATTTAAAAAGAGAAAACTTTAGATGGTTTGATTAAAAATATTTAATTAGATTCCATGAATAATAAGCCTTGCATGGTAAGTAGTCAGAGAATATTGATTAAAAACAGGTGTTAGCAAAGCAATGAAACTTTGGCGAACTATGTATCGTTTGAGCTTAAAAAAAATGTAAAAAAGAAAAAAAATAGGACTGCATTGTTATTAAGAATTAATTGAGTAGTGTAGAATCAAAACTAGCAGTCTACATTTTCTCTCAAAATTGAATTAAGGATATTTTCTTGTTGTACAGATATTCCTCGACTTACGAACGAAATAGGGACCGAAACGTTGGTCGTCAGATGAGTTGGACGGAAGTCGAGTTTCAAACAATTTTTTTTTTATATGTACATTCATATATTTTTTACTTTCATACATACATACGTAATTTAAATACATTGTATTTAGAAGACATAAATTATTAATCGTCATCAATACTTATTACGTTAATACAATACATTGGTTCAGAATTTGCGACAGAAGATACGCTGCAAGTTTTTTTTAACAAAGTTATCCAAGGTCGTATGAACAGTTTGCGTCTTCTTTCCTTGCATATTGCCTGGTAATAAGCCAGATTTTCGACGATTTACACTTGTACGACGATTTACACTTGTCGATTTACACTTGTGACGATTTACACTTGTGAATCTTTCTTCATTTGGATTCATTGCTTCTAATTGTTGTAGGCCTTTATTAATATGATGAAAAGTTGAAGCCGTTTCTGAAGCCAAAGAAGGTTTATTTGGTTTATCGTGTGAATATCGAAACTTTTGCATCATAATTTTTTTATTATTGAATAAATTTTTGCAGAATATTGCATCATATATTTAATAATTATTTAATACATATAGGTATGTACTTTACATTCAAGGAACAGTAGTTTTGAGATTTTTTTTTTTGGCTTAATTTAAAAATTTTGGTCGTAAGTGCGAGCAGTCTTAAGTCGAGCGGTCGTAAGTCGAGGAATACCTGTATTTTAATTAGTTAAAAACGAAAATTTTTGGAAAATGCCCTCCTCATAAAAATAATGTGAGGATTTTTCTAAGGGTAAATTCAACTTTATATCTTCAAAAATGCATAAGATATAGTTCTTTGCCCTTTCCTGAAAGAAACAAATGCTCTGATGGAGATTGCTAGTTTTGATCTTACACCCCTCAGTTGTAGAATAGAAAGATTCACTTCCCTGTTAGAGCTGTGGTAAATAACTTTAAACGTTTTCGCAGGTATCCTTTTCAAGAAAAACTTTCGTTACCAAAAAATACTTGTATATTTAAGATTTCGTTTTTTTAAGTAAAGTAAAACCTCGTTTATCCGGCCCTCGTTAATCCGGATCTTCGGATGATTCGGATCAGATTTGTAGACTTTTTTTTAATTTATAAACGTCCCACGTGTTTGAAACAGAAGATAGTGGACTAAATCTTTGTTAAGAAATTATGTGAAAAGATATTTTCATATTCTTTAATGTCTTGTAAATAATACTATGTAATTTTGTTACAAAATATAGTTTTTTATCGTGATAAAAGGTAAGTCTGCTTAGTTAAGTATTTTGTTTTGCTAATTACCCATATTACCCGGATTATCCGGATTGCCTATGGTCCCAGTTAGTCCGGATAAACGAGTTTTACTGTACTTAAACACTCAGAGGGACAAATAACCAATTAGATAATCTTAAGTGTATCATAACCCATTCATTGGGTTAAGGCCCATGTAGGCATACTAAGGAATGAGAGAGCAGATGAAGTGGCCAAGGATGCCACCGAATTGGAACATATTAATACCAGTATTAAATGGCAGAAAGGCCAGGTTAAGAATATCATAACTACAAAGGCCATTCGTGACTGGCAAGATAGGTGGGACAGGTCAAAGACAGGAAGGCCAGTATATGAAATATATCCCAAGGTTAGCTTAAAACGGTTAAGCGCTGACTTTAAATTGAACCAAGCTATCGGACATGGTTGTTTCGGTCTTTATCAGAATAGATTTCATAGTAAAAGTAGTTGCTGCCCTTGTGGTGCTGAACAATCTGTATCATATGCCATAAACTTTCCAAAAATAATCAGAAAAACAAACAATGATTCCGGATAAATTTTGAAACCCTCTTTAAAATTGCCTTTAGTCTATATTAGTATTAATATTATTAATCATATTTGGCATTTTCATGACAAATTTTTCATCTAAAGTAAAATTTCAATCAATTCTAATATTCTAAGTTTTTTTTCAAGCACTAATCCTCAGTTAGAAAAGCTACAAGGGCTGAAAATCGTTGTCAATTCTAATAGCTATAATTATACATAATTAATGGTTTAGCCATGCTATTTATGTTCAATGTTGAAAACATTTTATTGATTGGTTAGATTTTTATAACTGTAAGCCACAAAAACATAATGTATTTACAATGTTATGTAAAACCTTTATCACATATTTCTAGCATAGAACATATGACAACATTACGAGACAAATAAATATACAAAGTAAAATTATACATATTTACAAGTCTAGAGAACTGTTACGTCAGAGTGTACTCTTACCTTCCGAATTTATTTGCTATAGAACCTCCTAACAATCCTCCAATCATACCACCTATTGCAAACACAGACACTATCAAAGACCACAACAGGTTTTGAAAATCATCGGATATATCATGTCCTGTTCGGGCTTTGTAAACATCCGCAATAAACTTCTGAATAATCTGAAAAGAAAAAAAAACATCATAAAAGAGAAGAAAATGTGAGAAAATAAGATTTGGTGAATAGTTGAGAGGAGTACGTTTTACTTCCGCCTTAAGGTAGTGTTGATGGGGACATTCCCGAAGTAAATTGGTATAGCGGTACTCGTCGTTGATTGGTTCCATCAATGCACGAAATGAGATCAGCCATGGCTTCATAGAGGCCTTTCGAGTATAGATTCCCATCCGTGGGGTTAGACCGCAGACGATGGCTGCTCCGCGGTCGCACCAAAACAAGCCCCTGGTGTTCTCACAAGTCAGGGCCACGGAGACAGCGAGGCGGAAGCGTGAACCGCACAGATCAGCTGGCTGAAGAGCCATTTAAGATGGCAAGAAAAAGAAGAATTTGGAATACCATAAGTTAGAGGACAAAGCCTAAAATGAATGCTCAAGAGGCCAACAAATAGAAGAACCCCATGACGCACAATTAGTGAGGATGGAGCGAAAACGCGAAACCAAGCAGAAAAAATAACAAACTAAGAAAAATTTTCCGGTATCGAAGCTTTGACTATCTAGGAACCAACTCAGCCTAAACATGTATCTGGTCAATTTTGGAGGCGACAGCGAAAGCCCTGGGCTCATCTCTCGCTTTCTCACTAATTAGTTCATCGATGTGAGTCTGAGTCGTTAATTGGTTCCAGAAGGCACGACGAATACCGAAAGCGAAGAGTACCGAACTCATTTTTCCCATAGGGAGTAAATTGAATTCATTCGTTCCTGAAAACCAGAAATTTCATATCTTACTGGGCAATTTACAAATGGATGGGGTTGTTTTTGAAACAAAATCTTTAAACTAGACAGGCATTATTAATAACAATAATTAGATAAAAATAAAATAAAATTCATCTTCACCCAACCTGTATTGAAAAGAGTTTATGGACTTATGGGATAATGGCGAAGAAGAATGGCAAAGAGAGGGGTTATTGCTTTAAAGGGGAGTCTCTATCTAATAAAACACCAGGCGCTTGCATAAGGATTCTTTCTTAAAACTATTATCTCTTTTTCTGTTCTGTCATGGTTCTCACTATTTTTGTTTTATACTGAAAGATATTGTAGCATCGTGCGTGGTAACCATGTCCATAACGACTCTCTGTTTGGGCCTTAAATGAATTTAAAGATTCGTACTCACAACGCGGGCCAAACTGAAGTAAAGAGAGGTATAGTCAGGAATACGGAGCGAAGGATGCCCCTCCCCCTTGATGGAAGAGGGATATAAAGAGGCCAACTCCGAAGTAGAGATAACTAGGCATTTCTACACTCACGAAACAGGCTCATAAAATTTCTAAGGAATTTTATGAGCGCCTACCGAACATTCGTAACGAAATCATCGCAGAATTACCTGATTATGATTATTGTCTCCCTGCTAATCGTAAACGCCCCAGGGCGTGTCTCCTTAGGAGCTAATAGTAATTTGCCCATCACGATACTCTTTCTATCTCGATCACCTGCCTGTGTCCTGCTGTAGCGCAGAGGCATCGCGCTGACCTGCGAAACCCTAAGTTGTGGGTTCGGTCCCAGGTGGTATCGCTTTTTCCAAATTACCTACCTTGATATTTCTTTTTTCCCCCGTGGAATTCTGCAATCATCTCATTACGAATTGTATGACCCTGAACAGGGCCTTATTTTTCTTTTGCTGAAGGCCACCTATCCTAAACTTGTTTAATTGATCTTCCTGTCTCTAAATTTTAAATTAACTTTAATAAATTAGTCTCTTATTCTTAATACTAACTTAACTACTTAATCTTAAATTTCTCTTACCCTTCAACTTTTGAAGGTGTTATACTTTAAATTTTGTACTTTGATAGTAAATGTAACTCTTAAATATTACCTAGCCTTTAAATATTAACTATTGAGCACATCATCTTTGATTACATAACATCTTGCGTACAGGAGTTAAAACCTGATGGTCAAGGCACTCCAGTCATCATCCAATTTTGCTCAGTCAGAGAGAACTAAAGACTGCTAGAGACACCGAGATGCTGGTGGATTTTTGACGACTGTACTATCGTGTAACGTTCATTCGATTTTTGTACATATTTTTTCTATTGTACATATTCATGATACTATGTTAGTGGTTTTAATAAAGAGCTTTAACATCATCCCAAGTCTCAGTGTGACTGAATGCCAGCGTTATTATCTACGTTGGTTTTTGTTCTGGGCCCCGATACCACAAAATCACTAACCTTCTTCGAATTCGTGATGACTTGTAAGGAAAAATATAAGCATGAAATAAAAAAAATACGCAAAAAGAAGTACATGGGGAAATATGTGGTTTTCTGCACGAAGCGCGAACTGCTAGTCAAGTACCGAAGATTTTTTTTCGCTTCGAAATGCGTCGAGTACTGAGATGTGACTGTACATGTCGCTGATACATTGGTGGACAACTCATTGAGTTACATAGAAAAGTTTAATTAATGAATAATATTGCGAGAAAAAATAGAAGCTCAAATCATGACCATATGGTTTGTACTTTGTTCGCTATCTTTTTCCCTTAGTAGCAACATCGTGTGATAACTTTGAGTTATCATACGATGGTTTATCCTCCGAAAACATCGAATGGTGTTTTGGAGGAATCAAAGAGCGCCAATAGTTAAGCGAAAACATACTCCAGATCACAGTGTAACTGCACCATACTGAACAATCATAACGATGTAAGGTAACAATAGTTCACCTATCAAACAGAATACAGTTGGGCACTTTCCCAAGAATAATTGCTTCTCCTCATCAAGGAAAGGTACACAAGCAAAAGAACTGATTGGGCTTTATGCTTAACGTCACTTTTTTTCTATTTTTAAAAGCAGCATTAATTTACACCAAGAACCAGAATATGCTAACTAAAGTGTAAAGTTTGAAGTGAAACTAAAGAGGCTACTAACCTCAAGATGCTCTTTGCAGCTTCCAAAACTTACCTTTCTACTTGCATATTGACATTGCCCACATAATTTGCCAGATGCCTTCACCTTTTATTAATTTACTACCCAAGTCTTGAATTCTCAACAATATAGGGGCGTTTCCTCTTATTCGCAGTTCATAACAATAGCTTTCAACCGGGACTTTCGCAACGATAGCCCCTATATTTTAAATGCTGCTTGTTTGGCTGTCTGATAGGCGTTAGGCGTCTGATAGGCGCGATTTCGTTTGAATCATCATTGAGTTCCTGATTATCCAACCTACCTGTTGGCCTAAACAAAATAGCACTTTTTAGCTCGTCTTTAACATTCAGAGGCTGTTTACAATCACAGGTCTTGCGCTTACACCCACATTTTTCTTTTTATTTGGTCGTTAACTCTTGTTAAGCTGTTTTTACAATTAACTGGAGCCTCTGTTCACCTAATGCTTGCACCATGAGCTCGGTTGATTAACATCGTTCGACGTTCCTTCCCTACTTATGCCACTTTTGCTATCTTACGCCTAGAGTATCTGTGGAATAGCATATTCGTATAAAATTATCTGCAGGTCATAATAATTTATCCGTTGAACATAACATATTGGTTGGATAAATATCGTAGTAGGTTTATAATATTTTCTTTGCCCTCAAGTCTTAAGCATTATATATCTTAAATAAAACAGCTGAAGATTAACGTTTCGAGATTTTGACTATACATCATCCTTGCATAAGCTTTGGCAAATCTTTATCAGCTGTGGAATCTCAATGGCATGAGGATTCTCACCTCTGCCATCTACAATCCTATCGCCATACTGATCTTGATTTTTTTTCTATCAGCCAAAGTCATCTCTTTGGCTAAGTGGGAAATATTGGGTTGAAACAAAACTTTTTAAATGATTGTTTTAATGCATATTGCTGAAGGTCCAAAAAATTTTAGTTTGTTTTATTTTAATTTTGGAAAAGCAATAATGAGGACGTTCAAACAATTTACTGAGAATTAGGCAGTTTGCGTGAGGGAGCAGCTTCTCTTATGTCCAGACTATTTCTTTCTGGACCGAAAACCCAAGAGAATTTTCTGCTGTGCAAATTATCGGGCTTTTACTCAGCGTAACTCGGTGATTATTTAATGGCTCTTGAACAAATAATAATCATATTCAGAGTTCTCCTCATTAGCGAAATTAAATACCTCGAAAATCTGCCAAAATTATTTTTAATACAAAGGGGAAATAATTCATATATAAATTAAAAGAAATTTTCAAATAATACTAGAACATTATAGTGTAGCAATATGCTGTAGTTTCAAATAGTTTCGAGACAGTATCTTTTAATATGATGATATGAAAACCTTTTATGTAAGTTCCTTTTAAAATACTATCATTCCACAAATACTAGCTGGTGCCAAAGATAGTGAAATAGCAAAAATATTTCTAGAATCTTTTACTGGAAATCCGCATCTCAGTATCCTTATAATTGCTTTTTGAAAAGCTTTAAGAAAAAAAAAGTATTGACAAACTCTGAGCGTGTTTATTTCATGAGACAGGATTAAATGACAACTTCCGATAGACCCCGTAATCTAAATCTATGTCCCCGATTGAAAGTTCGGGAAAACATTCAAATACTTCCTATTCCTTCTTGTTAATTTTTTAAACCTTAAGTCGAAAAATTGCATCTTTAACCGAGAAAGTTTATGAACTTCAAAGAACCCTTTAAATACTGAAAGGAAGTTACAGAAGTTTATAGATTAATTTCTTCAGACCAATATTTTATTTTTCAGAATCATCAGGTATATTCAAAATTCAACTCTTTAGAATTACATTAAACACATTAATGTGTAATGACGAAAGTCAATCAGTTTTTCCAATGCATATATGACTGGTATAATCCAAAATCTCTCATATTTAATCTGAAATGAAATTATAGCAATCAAGTTGGCATTTTCATAACAGAGTAAAATGATCATTTTGGAATAGGAGCTTTAAATTACCCTCTGTATAAAACCGCCATTTTAATTTCATAAATTTTTACAGTAAAAATCTCTCTTTATAATACTTTTATGCATCTTTAATAAAGCACTCAAATCTAATATCGGTATATATGAAAAATAACATTCATCCTAGATTCATGATCTCTCAGATTATGACCACTACAATAACTGACACTGGAAAAGTCACAAGCTATTTTTCTATGCCCAAGCTCTCTAAATTTTCCCCGCAAGCAAGCAGATATATCTTTTGCTTTTACAACACGTCCTTTCTTAACAGTAAGTGTCAAACACTGACTTTCCTGCTCCTTTTATGTATTAAATCACTCCAGGATATCTCTCTAAGTACCTGCTCAAAGGAGTCAACCATATTCTTCTTCAGCTTTAGTAAAAAGCTGACGAAGAATGTGATTGACTCCTTTTTATAAAAGCGTTACTGTTATTTTGCTTCGCAACTGAAAATATCTCAGGGGCATTTATAAAACTAGTTCTTAATATACCTTTAAGTAATCATTAAGAAATAGGCGAGTAATTATCACGTAGTTTCAGTATTTTAGATTAGTTTGTCCAAAAATATGTTGAAAGGATATAAAATATGATTTTTAACTACAAGATATCCCGTCATCAATGCAAACATTTTTCTCCAATAAAGAGAAAAACTGTGGCTGATTTTCGATTCGAATGAGAAGCGAAAGTTTAAACAGCTCACATCAGGAGTTGTACCATGATGGTTACTTATGTAGCGGGGCATATTTATCAGGTTTCTCCATACTTTTCCCAGCACAATTTAATGCAGTTGCTATAAAACGTTTTTTATGCCTCTGATGTGGTAATCAGAGTTTGTTTTATTTATTGAAGGATACTAAAAATATTACAAAATATTGAACAACATTGATCGTTATTGATAAGAAACTAAAAACTTGAAGAATTTTTTTTCAGTAAGCATCTAGAAAGATTTTAATGATTTATACGATTCTAAAACATCCCTTAAATGAGATTGGCTCAACAAGTGCATTGGAGATAATTATGTAACACGCAGAAGACCTGAGCGGAAAACAGACTTAAAATAAGATGCATCAAATTGCCCTACTTTTTCCATTTCACTGAAAGAAGGATGTTGAAACAACGGAGTATTACTCGACAATATCGCTAGGAAACGTCGCACAAACAAAACAGCAATATTATTTCCCTGAACTTCCTGAATCTTTCTGTAAATAAGGAAGCGCATCTTAATGATAGCTCCTCTTTCAAAATCGTAACTCTAATTTACAATCAACACAAGCTTTTGACATTTCTTTATTCTGAAAAGCATTTAGCTTTGATTTTTATTTAGGCACGCAGTCATTTACTGGGAAGCATTCAGCTTTGATTTTTATTTAATAATATTGATCACATTTGAATTAGATTTTTTTATATCTCAAGATATTGAGTTCCTTTCAGAATATTAAGTAAGTTTAGTTTCAGTTAGAACTTAAAACAAAGGACTTTTCGCCTTTAACTACAGTAGTTGTAACTACACAACTTCAAGACTTCGATAAAGAATATTACTATACTGAGTCTATTCCTTAAACTAGAAATTTCTTGGTCTCTAGAAAATATATTTCGTAGTAGTTGCTGCTTTTCTTTTACTTAATTTTCTTTTGCAATGGGTATATAAAATACCAAAAGTTGAAGCTTCTTGAAAATATTGTGTAAAGTTCTCTATAATACTGTGTAGATATTTTGACTGTTATTCACTTCAAAACGCATTAGCACATTTTTCATAATTTCATATTATAGTTAGAAACCTTGTTGTAAAATAAATCTAAAAAAACTAAAATATTGAAGCCAAGACGGTTAACAGATTTGAAATTTTGTAGGTCAGTTGATTAAAATATTTAGAGACTTTTTGCTCATGAATATATAAAGCAACATATGTTTGTTCAAAATCCACAAATTTGTAAGATGGTGGTTCAAGGCAGATAAAAATATTTTAAAAAAAACTACATGAGGACTTACGAATTATTGAGTCTAACGAACTCCTAGAATTCACAATTGTCATAAGTCATTTTTTTCATTCTATTAAAAGCATGAATAAAAATTATTAGTTATATCTCCGTATGATCAGGGCTGATAATAATGAAGTTAATATCGTTTCGTTTATAGCGTGCTCTCTAATTCTTCTATTGTTCTGGGACTGTATGCTTCCGGTATTATTGAAAGTACCCATAATTTTTAAAGTAGTGTGTATGAGTTTGCGAATTTTTAAAAAATGAAACGCTTGTAAGACACACTTGAATACTTCATTTTACTGTAGTATTTTGTTAACCTTTAAAATTTGACTGTAATCCTCTAAAATTTTACATTGGGACCCGATACAAAATATTCACATTGATTCAACATGCCTTTAGCTCCTTCTAAGCTAATAAATACTGTTTACGTAACATTGCTGCACATTCTTATGGAGTTTCATCACATTCAGGAGGGAAATTGCAATTTGAAAATTTTTTTTTTTAAGTAATGAAGAAAATAAATCTCATCGATTCTCATTTCCTGAAAATGTTCCTTACTTACATAAAAAGAGTCGCTCGAGCTGTGATAGTAGGATTAGAGTCTTGGCATCAGATTCATGGGTTAAAAATCAAAGGATTTATTTCAAAGTTTTTTTTTAAATCTATCAAATGGTTACCTTGTGTGGTAAGACAGTAGTGTGCAAACTGTGGGTTGTGACCCTCGGGGGAGTCACTAAAAAAATTCAGGGGTCACGGATAGTTTGAAGTAGATTTATATCATGATGAATTATTTTATTAAAAATATGCTTTAAATTTTCTATTGTTACATATTTTTAATATTTTAGTTATATTTTTACGTATAAAAAATGTGCGATATGATACTGTTAAATCAGATGTTAAACAGTCTTACCATAAAAACTCCACCAGCAAAATGTTATACTAAAAATGTTTCCATTTCCTTCTAATTATCTGTGAGACACTGAATTTTCCAAATTAATAGCTTTAAAAAACCAAACATCAAGACTAAATCTGGAATTTAATACGAGAGTAGCACTCTCAAATATTGAACATGTGTTATCTGAGATCCAGGTTCGCCCTTCTCATTCATTTTTCCTATTTTAGTTTTATATAAAATAAATGAAGTTTATAATTTTCTATGTATAATTATAAAGCTTATAATTTTGAAATCATGCACTTTTTAAATTTAATTTAATTTCAATTTTTCTCTAACTTAAATAAAAATATATATCTATATATTTAAGTTGATAAACCGATTCTTTGGGCAGTCCGTGAGAGAAAATTACTGCATCAATTTATTTCATTTTGGTCTTAAACAAAAGATTTTAATTTATAGATGTGTTAAATTTGATTTTTGCAACCTCAATTTCTATTAATTAGCGATAGTCTCCAATTAAAAAAATTTGCTTTCTGCGCATGCTCAGTGACATGGTGAAATCTGGCTTTAGATACTCACTAAGCACGAGGCCGCATAAACACATTAATTTATTTCTACGCTTGCTCAGTGACATGTTTAAATCTGGCTTTAGATACTTACTAAGCACGAGGCTGCATAAACACTTTAATTTGTTTATTCTGAGGAATCTCTCTAGCTCTCTCTCTGCCATTTTTATTTGAATTATGTTTGGGAGATATAGAATTAAACCTGACGGAAATTGTTTATTTCGTTCTGTTGAGTAACCCTATTTTTATTGGATTCAATAATAATTATTTAAAGTGCATTTCTCTATTCTGAATATTAGGATTTTCAACTTTTGGCAATGATATGTTGAGTATAATTTGTGTATTAGTACATTTATTTACTATCCAACCATCATGTTTTGATGGGTACCATCTAGTTTATATCTGTGTTTCTTGTGCAATGGGTGTTAAGTCCAAAATGGGCTAAAATGAGTTATCAAACCAGGCATGTTTGAAAAATCAAGGGCTACTGCAGGGTACAGAAAACTTAGTCCAATTCCACTCCTAAATATCTTTATTCATCAGGGGAAATTTGGGATATGTGAAACAAAACACAGACATGTTAGTGTTATAGGGATTATGTCCCAATCAAGGACTAACACTCTTTACTCAATAAAAATAAAATTGGAAAAATTTACTTTAAAAGAAAAGATTAAAAATTAAACTTCAAAATGACTTTACAAAAGCCGTTTTTTTTTCAATCCCGTTTTTCTCAAAACTACGATTTTGGACTTGACACGCTTTACACTGAAAACACAGATCTTTTAGTATGAAGTCTTAGTCGCATGAGATTTACCAAAAAGAAATTCAGAAGGTAAACAAGACATATTTTGTGGTTATGCAAAGTAAATAAATACCCAAAATCTTCATTTCATTGATTAGAAAAAAATTTGTAAACATTTCATTATATCTTTTTTCTATTTTTGGGAGTAAAATTCTCTAATTTTCCTTATACTTACCTTAAAATTTTGCCTAAAAAGGTGATTTTTTTTTATCTAAAGATAGTGGATCACGGTCGATAAAAGTTTGCGCACCACTGTGGTAAGAATCTGAAAATTTCTAGTCTGAAATTTCTAATGCTGTTGATATTATTTGTCGAACTTTGAGTTTAAAAAAGATTATAATGGAAAATTTATATTATCAGGTGTTGTAACTATGTAACAGTGGGATGGGGATGTTTCTAGCTAAGCTGATTCATCTTTTGTGTCTAGGTACTTAAAAATAGTATCGGGCAGGTGGCAAGAAGACGGCTTAAACTAAGATATGGTACGGAGCTTTCTGAGAGTGTTTTCAGGTAAAAAGGGAAAGAGAAGAAAAAAATTTCATTGTGATGACGTGCAATTTGAAACTTGTTCAAAATGAAAGCTCTGCAGCGACAACTTTATCTTTCGAATATGCTGCATTTTAAAACGTTTTGATTATCTATCAAAAGGATTATGATAGTAATAAATATTCAACAGCATGCTTTAATTCCCCATTATCTAAATAACTTAAAAAGATTTTTAAATCAATTATTTCATACGATTCATCCCATTTTTTTGTGCGAATAGCACAGAAAAAAATCCAAGTATCCCTGATGCATAATTAACGAAACCTGGTTGATTTTTCATTAGGATTTGTCGACACATATAAGTCAAATAAAATTCGCTAAAATCTCAAATTTTGAAAAATTTAATAAAGTAATAATATTTCTAGCAATTTATTATTATAAAGAGCATCTAACTATTACGGAATAAAAAATTCTTGAAAAGCTGCATGCAACTAATATGGCATAAAATGTTACAAAAATGTATAGGAAAGGGAGATTTAGTGATTTTTAGGCAAAAACGATTTAAATAATTTTAAAAGTCAAGGAATCATTGCGTTGTATTTTCTTCTAGAATATTAATTTGGTAATATCCAAAATTTCAAGCCTGCACAGTTTAAAAAATCCACAAAATTATATTAGTGGATAAAACATAGAATTGAAATATTTCTGCAAATGTTTATTCGGCATTACTTCAAGCATGACTGAAGCGAAAATATATTCAATTTTCTTCCCTTCTTACGTGTTAGCCTAAAAAATACTTCCTAAAATATACATGGAATCGCGTTATTTAAACAATAAAGTTATCTGAAAATATTAACTCCTTAATCGGTATCTTGAAATACATGGAAGATTTTTTTTCCTGATCCTGCTATAATTTTTAAACGGAGTTCACTAAAAATTCCCTAATGGCTTCCATTTTTACACTCTAACGACATCTGACATTTACATTTAGTTCGGCGAAATTTCCTAGCATATTTTCTAATCTTAAAAGTTAATCTGCAACACTAGAATCTGCAACACTAGAGTGTTCTGTCACTCGCATTGATTACTTAGCTCATAACTCCCTTTAGCATACTCTCTCTCTAAATCGAAAAGAAGTTCCTCCTATTTTAGAACGCAGGAGTAAAAAGTAATTTGAAATTAAACTTAATCCTGCACGAAACAAGAACGCACATGCTACATAATGTTATTATCATAAACTACGTACTGTATTAAAAAGTAATTAAAAAATAGAATTCCTAAAAATGTTCCTCTTAATTGTAAATTCGATAGAATAGCTGGGTGGGCGCGCTCTGAAAAAGTTACATGATATTGCTACCTGAAAGCTAATTAACAAACTATATGTGTATGTATGTATGTATGTATGTATGTATGTATGTATATATATATATATATATATATATATATATATATATATATATATATATATATATATATATATATATAGATATAGATATGCATAGTGAAACGTCTCTATGGTGGCCAATCATAGTTCCGAAAAAAGTGGCCGCTTTGAGGGATGACCGTCGAACACGGGTGACCGGCTAGAGAATTTTCACTGTATATGCTGCGAGGGTGGTCAAGATATTTCTCTCAGCTATTCGGGAGAGTTTGTGTCAGTGAGGTCCCGAGTTTGACTCCCCGTAACAAGATAAAAATATCCCCATGTATATATGGAATGCAAGCATGTTAATATGTCTTGATATATACTGGATATATACTTGATATATACTCATTTTGGTTAGGAGCTGGGAAATACAACTCCTGTGAAGTGACTCACGGTCTTCGACAGAGAATTGTCACAATTGCAATGGCAGTCCTTCCGTGTTCCGTTGATAAAGTTCCCATAAACTAAATCAAACCTTAACATTACTTTGGTTGTCGGAATTTTTAAAAGTGTTTAAAAATAAAATTATTGTGGTTAGCTAGTCAAAACCACTGTACGTTAACAAGCTCGTTTGCTAAATCTGCATATATCAGAATGTGAATAAATATTCAGCTTTACAAACTGGGTGATAGTATCAGATTTTTTGGGATTCTATGAAATGAATCTTTTTCGTGACTTTAAGAAGCTTTTGCTACGTCTGATATAACAAAGAATGTTTAAATAACACAATGAAAAAGAAAAGTAATGCAAAACTGTGAAGTGAAATGAGTTCAATGCAAGTGAGTTCAATGAAAAAGTATATATGAATATTATAGTCGTGAGGAATAGAATGCCTAAAATGTGAGTTTTACATCGCTGTTAGTTCAGCTGGAAGAATACCAGTCTCGAGGTTAAGAGACCCGTGTTAAAAGCCCTGTCTGGACAAACGGTCATTTCAGAGTGCTAGTAAGCCCCCAGACTTTTGATACTCTATCTTGAAAGAATTATCCTTAACGGTTATTGATTAGATCAGCTTCTGAGCAATATAGTACTTGATCTCAGGGAATCCGATGAATGTTGAGCTTTTTTTTAAAGTTGAAAGTCATTATAGTAGAATATATTCCGGAGAAAATATTTGATAAAATTGCATGACACACCTCCTAGTAAAAGGGATCCCTCATTGAACAAGAAGCATTTTTATAGTACCCAGAAGCCACGGACCTATACTGTGCCGTTACTGTGGACTCTCAGAAGAGTACAGCAGGCAGTTATGTGGGTGAGAAAGTTCCAAAAGCGGAAATTCTTAAAGTTTTTTGCTCTCGGCAGTTCATTCAATCTGGCTCACAATGAAAAAAAAACAAATATCCCTAGACTCCGTGTCTAGAAAATTTCCTCTGCGTAAATATTCTTGCTTGAATCGAAATCATGTTTTCATTTACATTCCAAAAAATTTAAAGGACCTCTATAAGCACTAGTGTCTCTGTAATTATATCAGGTAAAGAATGTCTAAAAATATTTTGTCTTAATGCTATATCTATAATAAAATTTTAGAAGTTTATAACGTTTTAAAGGTATTAATGTGCTAGCTGAATTTTAAGATAAATGGTTAAATTCATTTATATTATTGGGGGGGGGGGGGGTATTTGGTTAAATATAACCTAAAGTTGACTTATATTAAGTGACATATATGAGCCGCTCAATTGCCAAATCGGTTAAGTCCATAACACAAAAAGTGGAGAAAAGTAATAAATTAATATACATTGTTTTTTAAAATTCCTCCAAAAATATAAATTCAAATAAACATTGTATTATGTATTATTGAAGATGTAGCTTTTATCTGACGACATATAAAATCTATAAGATAGAATATCCTTGGAGTAATCGTTATTATCATTACATCTTTTGCCTGGCTAAGGGATTTAAGGGAACAGTGGACCTTTATTTGAGAAAATCTTTTCATTGTAATATTGATTGTGTTATTGTAAAAAAAACTAATTCTGTAGGTTAATAGTATCAAAATAGTTTCTTTGGAGTAAAAAAACATTTATGAAGCTTCTATGAAGTAATTTATAAAAGGTAAGTGTACTAATAAACTTTTAATCTGTTTTTCTCAAAACAGATTTTTCAAGGATTTTAGATTTTTTTAAATGCTCCATGCTACTTAATTTTTGTTCAAAATTCATAAAATTGATAAGGAAGAATCCTGATACTGCTTCAAAAAAAATAAAACTGGGTATGAATTTTACAATTCGATTTCATTAAGGTCATTAAATTTTATTTATAACTTTTTAAAAGGCAAAATTTTGATGAAAATTGGGATGGAATTCAGAAAAAAATCTCTCAAAAATTAATTATTCAAGGGATTAAATAATTAATACCCAGATTTGTTTGTTATACAGTAAAGTGATTAAAATGCAAAATCGAGAAAATATCTCAAAAATTAAGTCGCAAGGAGCATTTTAAAATTTTGTTTATAAATTTCAAATTTTTTAATAAAATCTTAAAATTATAATGAGATTGGAAATTTCTTTTAAGGTATTCTATATATTTATAGTGAAATGTATATATGCACAAAATTTTGTATCTCTACGAGGAAAAGTAAAGAAATAAATTTTAACGTTCCCCGTTCCCTTGACAAGTGAAAAAAGTAGTAATATCCCATTCAGTTTTTAAATTACTTTTTCACTACAGAAAATAAATTTGAAACAATTGTTTAATAATTCCCAAGTGCTTACTTCTGCAGCAGTTAGACTTTAACTGACTCATTTATTTTACTTTTTTTGTGAGGAAACAACACTAAACGATTGACCGTTATCATCATGTACTGGCTTCTGCGTGTGAATTGCATTTTTGCAACGATTTTCATTAGAGTAAGGACTTTACTTGAATGACTTCTGAAAAAAAGTTATTATTCCATGGCCAAAAAATATTTTGTCATTTAGTGATGTTAATCGTTATTATTTGGGAAATTTATTATGAATGTAAACAGTTAGTAGCCAATCAAGTGCTTTGACACTAAAATTTCAAAATTTTCAAAAAGTGGACTTAAGTATTACCGATTAGGCTTGTGAATGGCTCATATATAATTAGCAAGATGATTCCTTTATTGGCTTTCTGTCTCAGAGAGTAATGTACCGAACACTCAAATTGGATTCTATTTCGAGCGCAATGCATTTAAACAAAAGGTTTTACTACTTACTAGTGTGTTTAAAAAGGAGAGTAAATGTCAGACTCAGATATTAACTACGCTGTGTATACAACAGATTACTATAAAAACTATGTTGGCAAAAGAGAGAATTTCCTTTATTATTCTTCATTAACAGCGGTATATCACTTCTCTTACCATGGTTATCATTTCTTACGACGTTTGGACTGACCTATTTTTAAATTCATCAATGAATCACAATAGAGACACCGTTAAATTTTTAATGTCCTTGAATTTTGTTGCTAGTATTTAATAAGGAAAATATTCTCCTTTCAAGGGGCCAGAAAATGCAAGACAACATGTATCACCAGGGTACACAGAATCATACTTGGACAATGGTTTCATTCTTATCATATGCTTTCAAGCTAGGTTTCTCGCTTGAAATAGTGAAAAATTTTAAAGATTATTAATTTGTATAGCGACCATTTACAACGAACACTGAACCTAACCAATCAGGAGACTTGTCACAAAGTCTCTATATTCGCTATAAATTTTCGCTCACCAAAAGTTGAAAAGAATAAGGTAGGAACCGTGTAAAATGAACTCTTGAAGTCAACACAATGCAACACCAGAGATGGTAAATAATCAGCAAGTGACAACAGAGAGTTTTTTCTTATTTCCCCCTGATGTTTATTCCCGATAAAATCCTTTCTCTTGCAGTCGAAATGCGAACTGTCATTCATCACCTGAAAGTCATCTCCTTGGGCTCTACGAGACACCTCTTATTATATCAGGCACACCAGTTTCCCTTCTCTGCACTGCTAAAATTTGTGGTCACTGGTCACAATTAGTACTGGCACCAAAACTTTGCCCATTATGACCTTCAGAATACACCAGTGACCAATTTGCTATGTATCCCTTTTGGCCAAGCCCGTGCGGATCCACGCTGTACCCTTCCGGCATCATGAAACCTCTCGCTTAACGCTAATTAGGCTCTTTGCTCCTTAACGCCCAAGTCGTCCTGAGATGGAAGATCACATTTAGAGGAACGTCAAGTACAACAATCTTTAATAAAAGCAAAGTGTTTGCAGGGCCCGACTTAGCCTAATTGGGGCCCGGGCCAAAAACTTCTGTGGGGGCCCCCTCTGCTTCACTACTTCAGTAATGAAGAACCGAACTTAGTGGAGGTATTTAAATTTTTCACCTCATTGTCGATATATAACAAGGAAATTGACTAGAACCTAAAATAGCTATAAAGTCCCCCCATCCAATTGTCAGACGAAATATAGTTCTGTCCATTTTATTGATTTTCTGACAATTCTATGTCCATCATTAAAAGGGATATAGCACATCTGAAGAGCCAAAATTTGACAAAAATGCTATTTAAATTTATAATTAGAAAATGTAAAGACATTTTTAGCAATTTGAATTAGTTAACGGAAAATACCATAGGCAAGTCCTATGCACTTAGAGAATAGGCTAAAAAGCTCTTTTTGATGCATGCCGCATCGATTTGGCCCCCCCCCCTCTGATTTGGGGGCCCGGGGTTACTGCCCCGTATGCCCCTGCCTTAGTCAGGCTCTGACTGTTTGTAGTTGAATATTTTTCAATTTTAAACGACATTTGTATTAGCTGTATTCTACATGTATTTAATCTTAACACTCAGCTTTGGTAGAGTCATTTGAGGGCCTCATTCTGACACTAAAAAGTAGAAGGGTTCTAAAATTTATCAATTTCATTTGCATTCTGAACAATTTATCATTTATCGTGGCTAAAGTTTGCAATTAAGTATTAAACGTATGCTGATGAGATTGCTAATTTACAGGATTTTTTGGAAAATAGCCTACCGGCTCATCAATGCATCTGGATTTGAGAATTATACTTCCGTAACTTTTTTAAAGTATATAAGCTGAATTTAGACTATCGTTCGATCGTTAGTTATGAAATACGACTCACTTCCCCTTAACTCAAACACTCCTCTAGAACATGTATTTCCAAGATCAAATCACCTAAATAGTGCAATGCTTTCATAAAAAAGGCAATATCTGCTAAACAGTAATTATACTATAAACAAAAATACCTGTCGAGTAAGAAAATATTTTATTTTTATAATCACAGGGAATTTAAGCATGGGTTTAGTACGAAATGGTTATGCCTGGGCTACAAACAAATCATTTTATTGACGTGAAAAAAAAGTTTAATTAGATATCCCTCTTCTCATATAATATCTATGGTAATTAATGTAAATATTTATTTACTTTCCCCTTAAACGGTGAAGGATGAAGCATTTGGAGGTCCCCAAGCTCAATCTAGTTTCGAGTCCCCACTTGTTCAAAATACTATTTACAAATATTAATTAAGATATTTTCTCACGGTCGAAAAGGAAATTTAAATGTCATTAGATAGTAAACACTTGTACTACGCCATTTGCCGTTCAACTAAAGGCAAATTGTCTAGATAAAGATGGTATGTGTGACGGAGGTTCGCAAAATCTATCTCCTTTTGAAGCTGTAAACATTCGGAGGTGATAATCGGATACCTGTGCGATGATCCGTCACTGCACTTAAATAATAAGTGCATTAAATATTCAACTACCCTGTACTAAAAATAAAATAGTACCTTAATATGTCTTTTGATGATGTGTGAGATAAAAGGATTGAAAAAATACAGTATAAGCAACCGATAACATACCTTCTGAGGGGCATTAGTGACACCTGTGTTGTAGCCAAACTGGAACATTCCTAGGACGGCTGCAAAGATTGCAAATACAAGCATACATGTCAGACCCTGAAAGAAAAACGAAAATGTGAAATATATATTAAAATCTGTTTCTATGTAATTAATGTTATAAATGTTTTCTGAAAAAGTTATTTATATATTAATTTAGGTATTTATATAGAATATTTATAAATTAAATATTTTGAATGAGACTATATGTATATATTCAAACTTCTCTACCCGGCCACCCCTCAAAACGACCACATTTTTTCGGAACCATAGCTGGCCGCCATAGAGAAATCTACCCATGTTCGATGGCCGCCCCTCAAAACGGCTACTTTTTTAGGAAACATGACTGGCAACCTTAGAGAAGTTTCACTATATATATACACTGCTGGCCACTGTAAATGCAACACCCTGAAGGAAACATGCAAATAACATGAAATTTACAACATGCATTAGCGGAGGTGAGATATGCAAATGATTAGAATTTCAGCGCAGACGCACATCACGCGCGCCTGTGGCGCCACTTCAAAGCGCTATTTAAGGCTTGGAGATTTCGACGATTTCAAGTTCGGCAATTGTGTTTTTCTTGTGGTTTTTTCAAAAAAACGATCAATTATGCCTCGTCGAAAACAGCGATCATCTTTTGATCAAGTATCCCAGTTCGACAGAGGAAGGATAGTGCCCTACCGAGATTGTGGATTATCTTTCAGGGAAATCGGTAGTCGTGTTGGACGAAACCAAACAACCGTAATGTGGATATGTGATCGTTGGATGCAGGAGGGTACGACGGACCGGCGTGTTCGATCGCATCCACCTGAGCGCACCACTTCACGTGATGACAGGCAAATTGTGCGCATGGCAGTGACGGATCGCTCAGTCACATCACGAACCATAGCACAGCACATGCAGTCTGTAACGCATCATCCAGTGTCTGCGCGTACCATTCGACGCCGTTTACAGCAGAGTGGTCTGTCCGCAACACGTCCATTGCTTTGTCTACCCTTGACGCAGAACTACAGACGTCTCCGCCGCCAATGGTGCGATGACAGAAGGATGTGGACGGCAGAATGGAATGAAATTGTCTTTATTGACGAGTCACGCTTCTGTCTGCAACACCACGATGGTCGCATTCGAGTCTGGAGACACCGTGAAGAGAGGATGCTGAACAGCTGCGTTATGCACCGCCACACTGGTCCTGCACCGGGTATTATGGTATGGGGCGGTATTGGATATCACTCTGGCACACCTCTAGTACGCATTGCCGGTACTTTAAACAGCCAGCGCTACATCTCCGAGGTGTTGGAGCCAGTTGTCCTTCCTTACCTTCAGGGCTTGCCCACAGCCATATTTCAACAGGATAATGCGCGACCACACGTGGCACGCATTGTCCAACGGTTCTTCGTCAATCGCCAGATTGAATTGCTTCCCTGGCCGCCTTGCTCTCCGGATCTTTCGCCGATAGAAAACATGTGGTCCATGATTGCTCTACGATTGACCCAGATTCCATCCCCAGCTGCCACAGCAGATCAACTTTGGCAACGTGTGGAAGCTGCTTGGTCTGCTGTACCCCAAGAACTCATCCAAAGTCTCTTTGAATCAATGCCGAGGCGTGTGGCAGCGGTGATCTCCAACAATGGCGGTTACTCTGGCTACTGAATTTGGCAGGAACCACACTTCACAGAAGTCTATAAATTTAATCATTTGATACTTGGTCAACATGTTATCTACAAAATAAATTTTGTTGTGATATCTTTTGTCTTTCATGGTGTTGCAATTTGGGTGGCCAGCAGTGTATATATATATATATATATATATATATATATATATATATATATATATATGAGGCATTTTCGGAAAGTAAAGATTCTTCATTAATAGCAGCAAAGGAAAAGTTTCTGTGAGCCCGTTGGCAACACGGACCGTAACCTTGAACATTTCGCTTTCCCCTCGAGGTCATTTGTTATTTTTACGGTGAGTCTTGTTTGAGAAGCACGTCTTTATAATGCCTGCGTCAATTCACAATCCCGCCAAATGTGGGATACAGTATCCCCGCCAAAGAAATCATGGCTTCTGTTTTCTCGGACAGACAAGGCATTCTTCTGGTTGACTTCATGCCTCCCGGCACCACAATTAATGCTGATGCATATTACGAGACTTTGAGACGTCTCAGACGGGCAATTCAAAATAAACGGAGGGGCTTGTTGACAAGAGGAGTTTGCTTGTTGCATGACAATGCCCGTTCTAACACAGCGCTTCAAACCAAAGCACTACTCAAAAGTTTCGAATGGAAAATTGTAGATCTTCCGCCATACAGCCCGGACCTTGCACCCAGGGACATCCACTTATTCCTTTACCTGAAAGCACATCTTGCAGGGGAAAACTTTCACGACGATGATGAGAGCATACAAATACATACAAATTCATTTGTATGTATTTGTATGGTCATCATTTCATACAAATTTCTCGTTTCTGTGTTCATTCAGTTTTAAATTAGGCATAAAAACCTGTTGTACCTTAACTTTTGGAGGGTAGTATATATATATGAGGCAGTGAAAGGCAAAGCGACGTAAGTCAGTAAGTCAAGTGGTGTAAGTCAAAAGCGTTTTACTGCAAAAACTACAAAAAATTCCACTATGAATTGAACAAATTATAATTCATAATAATTATTATACTATTGCAAATAATAATTATTTGCAATTTCACTATAAATTGAACGCGGAGATTACATTTTAGACCTCAAATAAAAAAAAGTTGAAAATGTGACTTACACCACTTTGCCTTTCACCGCGTCATATATATATATATATATATATATATATATATATATATATATATATATATATATATATATATATATATATATATATTAATTAGTGTGCGTCTGTGTGTCACAGTAATAAAACTTATAAAAAAATCCCATGAGGTGAGCTTACAGATCATTTTTGATATTTAAATTAAATTTAAATCGGCAAAAGCTGAGTAAAATGGCCTTCCGCATAATAGTTATTGTGCTTTAGATTTTAACTCATCAAGGACTAAAAGACAAAAGGTTTGACGGAACAAATTGTCCTTTCGTAGTTGTTTGGAGCCCCCTGTAGTAAGAACTACACAAAAAAATGGGTTACGGGTTGAAGCGTTTTTAAACAGTTTCATATATTGCAAATAATTGATTATTTTACAATTTTCTGAATAATAAAATTCTCCGTTGAATGTCTGGGGGATCATCCCTTGTTTTTATCGCTTAAACTGCTACATTATATTTGCATTTCTTTAATTTTTTCTTCCCTAAAAGATGGTGTCAAGTTTTTATTTTAAGTGCGTTCCTCACACAACGGAAGAAAAAAACAGCAAAGCAGGTTTAACGGCTAAATGTACATATATCGATTCTTTTATTTTAAATTTCGTTAATTAAACAAAGGGACTTTTGCCATAAATTTAAATTTAGGCTTTTAATAATCCTAACTCATTAAAAGTAGATATCAAATTAAAGGTGATACTGCGCTGTATTCAAATTTACTATCGGGTTTTTAATGTTTTGAATTTATCGAATGTTATTAAAAATGTAAATTATTTCTTCAGCACGAGTGGAGGGCTGTGGAGGATCGCAGCATGCCATAATAAATTCTTCTTTTCCCCACATGTGGGCGTCTTAAGAGTGAATCAAGGGTGTATGTGTGGCTTGAGGCACGATTCGTTTTATTGCTATTTCCCATATAGTTAGAGTTTCAGTGGCGTTAGTTTGGCAGTTTTCCTTCACGCTTTTCGGGAAATAATTTTGTGCCAGTCCAGAATTTAAAACAGGTGGTAGCAGCGGAATTTGACAGATTTATGCTGAATTTAGATTGCTTAAGCAATATTTGCCACTTAGATTCGTGTGTTCCTATATACTTTAGTTTCTAAGAGAATAAGTGGTGCGTCATGTTTAAAACCTGGTATCTGATTTGTCGGTACTGTAAATAAGCAATATTTGGGAAAGAAGTATTGGGTTGAGCGTGAATTTCTTCCTGAACTCGAGCTCTAATCCCCAGGCAGAGGGCATCTGCACCTGAGGTTGGGTCCCAAACCCCCGCTACTGCTGCGGCTGGAGTTCAATGGTTGAGATCCGATCAAGGAGCACGGAGAAGCTGTGGTCTTTTAATGTAGGTCCATTAAAGGTGGATGAAAACGTTTAAAAAAACTCTGCCTCAACGCAGTCTACCGACGAATACCAGCCGAAGGAGTTTGGTCGCAGAGAGCAAATGCAATATGAATGTCCATGGGATAAGAATATATATTAATATTGATAAATATATATATATACACTGCTGGCCACTGTAAATGCAACACCCTGAAGGAAACATGCAAATAACATGAAATTTACAACATGCATTAGCGGAGGTGAGATATGCAAATGATTAGAATTTCACCGCAGACTAAAATCACGCGCGCCTGTGGCGCCACTTCAAAGCGCTATTTAAGGGTTGGAGATTTCGACGATTTCAAGTTCGGCAATTGTGTTTTTCTTGTGGTTTTTTCAAAAAAACGATCAATTATGCCTCGTCGAAAACAGCGATCATCTTTTGATCAAGTATCCGAGTTCGACAGAGGAAGGATAGTGGCCTACCGAGATTGTGGATTACCTTTCAGGGAAATCAGTAGTCGTGTTGGACGAAACCAAACAACTGTAATGCGGATATGTGATCATTGGATGCAGGAGGGTACGACGGACCGGCGTGTTCGATCGCATCCACCTTAGCGCACCACTTCACGTGATGACAGGCAAATTGTGCGCATGGCAGTGACGGATCGCTCAGTCACATCACGAACCATAGCACAGCACATGCAGTCTGTAACGCATCATCCAGTGTCTGCGCGTACCATTCGACGCCGTTTACAGCAGAGTGGTCTGTCCGCAAGACGTCCATTGCTTTGTCTGCCCTTGAAGCAGAACCACAGACGTCTCCGCCGCCAATGGTGCGATGGCAGAAGGATGTGGACGGCAGAATGGAATGAAATTGTCTTTACTGACGAGTCACGCTTCTGTCTGCAACACCACGATGGTCGCATTCGAGTCTGGAGACACCGTGAAGAGAGGATGCTGAACAGCTGCGTTATGCACCGCCACACTGGTCCTGCACCAGGTATTATGGTATGGGGCGGTATTGGATATCACTCTCTCACACCCTCTAGTACGCATTGCCGGTACTTTAAACAGCCAGCGCTACATCTCCGAGGTGTTGGAGCCAGTTGTCCTTCCTTACCTTCAGGGCTTGCCCACAGCCATATTTCAACAGGATAATGCGCGACCACACGTGGCACGCCTTGTCCAACGGTTCTTCGTCAATCGCCAGATTGAATTGCTTCCCTGGCCGCCTCGCTCTCCGGATCTTTCGCCGATAGAAAACATGTGGTCCATGGTTGCTCTACGATTGACCCAGATTCCATCCCCAGCTGCCACAGCAGATCAACTTTGGCAACGTGTGGAAGCTGCTTGGTCTGCTGTACCCCAAGAACTCATCCAAAGTCTGTTTGAATCAATGCCGAGGCGTGTGGCAGCGGTGATCTCCAACAATGGCGGCTACTCTGGCTACTGATTTTGGCAGGAACCACACTTCACAGAAGTCTATAAATTTAATCATTTGATACTTGGTCAACATGTTATCTACAAAATAAATTTTGTTGTGCTATCTCTTGTCTTTCTTGGTGTTGCAATTTGGGTGGCCTGCAGTGTATATATTAATATGTTCCCCGACGTAACGCAAGCTTGTTTGGGAATACACCAAAGAAAAGATGGTTTTAACAAGGTGCTCTATGATCTTACGGTGTAAAGCAATACTTCGGTCAGGCTTTGGCTGAACGGAGCTCTTTCAGGTCTATGTATATAGTTGAGTCTCTGATAATGTCTTCTTTCATTATTAATGAAAGAATTACTCAACAGCTTTAATATTACTACACAAGTGAAAACTTCAGAAATAGGCCTTATCAGATTCAACGTGATACTTATATATATTATATTTCCCGACGTAACACAAGCTTGTTTGGAAATACACCAAAGAAAAGATGTTTTTAACAGGGTGCTCTATGATCGTACGGTGTAATGCAATACTTGGTCAGGCTTTTGCTGAATGGAGCTCTTTCAGGTCTATGTATATAGTTGAGTCTCTGATAATGTCTTCTTTCATTATTAATGAAAGAATTGCTCGACAGCTTTAATACTACTACACAAGTGAAAACTTCATAAATAGGCCTTATCAGATGTAACGTGATACTTTTGGTTATTGGAAGAAGTGAGAACTGGTTTCAGTGCAAACGATGTGGAGGTATTGCTTTGTTATGCTAATAGGACGCATATGAATCCTATTCAGCATCTGTGAAATGGAATAGATCGGCGTATTAAATTTGTTTCTACTGTACAAGCTTAGTGAAGAAGCTTTTACTGCTCTTAATCGAGAAAGGAACACAACGCAGTTATTTTGTTGATAGTTATTACAATGTAGTAGGAATAGCGTTAAGATGAAAAGAAACGCTTTTTAGATAATAATGACAGCATCATTTAATATTTTTCATAAATATAATATTTGAAATAATGTAATTCTGTAAATACTATTGCCAACACTGTGTATAACTCCCATGTTTTATGGGGCGTTGATGAATTATACGTCTTAAAAAATATGTTTACAACGTCATATTTTATACTTTTGTTGACCATTATTCTCTTAATTTGTTTAAAATATTTTATCTGTTTGCTAAAGCTTATTATTCCACCAGGCATTTAATAATGACTAAACTTGACGAGGTCAGACTAAATGGAAAATAGATGGCAGTAGCCAGATTCCTCCAGGTCAGAATTAGAGATGACATAATTCGATTTTAAACAAGATTTCATATCTGAACAATCATTAATTACGAAAGGAAAGAGTGCTAGAGAAAGTATTCTATCATTATATTAAAAACCTTTTCGAAAAGTTTATGTATAAAATTATACCAATAATTATCAATTTCTTTGAAACAAGAAGTTATGCATGATATTAAATGCAGCTTTTGCACTGAATAGCTGTTGAGGAAAAAGACCAGGACTTTAGACTTCAAGAGGTGTCGTTAAGATAATTACTCCCTTTGAATGATACTTTTTTTCCCAATGCGGAGGCACTTTGTCGGATTGACATCCACCTTTATTCACCACAGCACTAGGGCCGGGCAAGCCGGGCCCTTGCCCGGGGTGGCAACCTTAGAAGGCGGCAAATGGACTGTTAAATTAACCAGTTTATGAAGAAAATGATTCGATTAACTGGAAGGGCAAAAATCTCAACATCTATAACTTATATCATCCTACCAACCAAAAAAGCCTACCCGGAAATCTGTTTGTCTATTCTGGTGGAAATAATATCTTCTTGGGCGACTTAAATGCTAAACATATGCATTGGGGCAGTGCAGCTAACAACCAAAGAGGGGTTGAGCTACTAAACCTGATGGATGACAATGCCCACATTATTTTAAATGATGGCTCACCTACCCATTCCTCTTATAGCTATAATACTGAAGATGCACTTGATGTCTCCTTTGTCAGTCCGGATATTTTTCCTTATTGTAGTTGGAGTGTCCTACCAAGCATTGGTAGCGAACACTTGCCTATTTTAGTGGATGTAAGGAGAAAACAAAAAGTAGTACTAAACCGAAAAAATTACTGGAATTTTAAAAAGGCCGACTGGAGAGATTTAGAGACCTTACTGATAGAGACATTCTCTCAGTTCCTCCCACTGAAGATCTTGATGCAACATGGACTGCTTTCAAAAATATAATTATTAGAGCAGCCGGCCGGACTATATATACCTAGGGGTAACTTAAAGAGATTCACACCTTTCTTTCTGCATAGATGTCCAGTTTTGAAACCCCTCTTGGAAAAAAGAGATAAATTACTCCAGGAGCTAAACGCCTCCAATGAACCCTCTCTTAGATCGAATCTGAACAAAATAAAAGCAGAAATTAAAAGAGCTTTTGTGTTACTCATTAGAAAGAATTGGAACGAATTTTGCAGGAGCATTGATGCTAGTACCCCAAATTTCAGACTTTGGAGATTGATTAAATCTTTGAGCGCTGGGCAGCCACAACAAGAGGAATGCAACACCATTATTGGGGAGAACGGGCAAATTCTCCCAGACGACAAAGCTACAGCAAACTTATTGGGTTCCTATTATCAAAGTATAAGCAACCTAAATTTTACTGAAGATGATAAAAACATTGAAATACGAGCTAGGAGGATTATCCACGGCTGTCGTAGCTCAACCCAGCGTAACCCCATCTTTCGTGCTGGTTTTTCACTACGGGAGATGGAATTTTCTTTGAATGCTCTCGATTTAAATAAATCTCCTGGACCTGATAATATTCATGGCCAAATGATTTCAAGACTTGGAGATTGGGGAAAGTTGAGATTGTTGGAGATCTTGAATTTATCTTGGAGACTTGGTAGACTTCCTCATGACTGGAAAAGAGCCCTGGTCATTCCTATTACAAAGCCAAACAAGAAGGCCAGCTCTCCTGAGAGCTATAGACCCATCGCTCTTACAAATTTCTCATGTAAACTTATGGAAAAAATTATTTTAGAAAGATTAACTTACCATCTTGAATCTAATAACCTGCTCCCAACGGAGCAATATGGCTTTAGAAAAGGACATTCCACTGTGGATCAGATTTTATTCTTCGGACAAAAGATACGGGATTCTCAGAATCTTAAACCAACAAATCATACAGTTGCCGTGTTTTTAGACTTGACTAAGGCCTTCTATAGGGTTTGGAGAAATAAATTAATTATCAAACTCTTTGACACATTTGGTGTTAAAGACATGGCCATTTCTTGGATCTGTGATTTTATGTAGGATAGGCTGATTAGAGTGAAATTTAATAACTCTTTTTCTAAAACTTTTAAACTTAGACAGGGAGTGCCGCAGGGATATCTACTGGGTCCTCTCCTCTTCTCGTTGTTCTTGGTTGGCATTGTAAAAGTTATAACTAAGAGGTGCGAGGTCGGCCTTTTTGCGGATGACATTGTTCTCTGAAACTCCAATTCTGATATTTGTCATATTGAACATATGATTAATCTTACCCTCACTGACGAGTTGAAGTTTCCAAATACACACAAATTGAACTTTAACACCTCAAAGTCTATAGTTAGCTTCTTCACCACAAATAGACATTTGTACAACTATCAGCCTAACATCACAATGGATAGCGGCTCTCTACTCTTTGAAAAACACCCCAGATACCTAGGTTACAGCTTAGATCCTGAGATCTTGAGCAATAAACATATAGAGAACCTGGTGGAAAAGAGCAGGAGACTTAACATCCTGAAATACACTGCTGGCCACCCAAATTGCAACACCAAGAAAGACAAGAGATATCACAACAAAATTTATTTGTAGATAACATCTTGACCAAGTATCAAATGATTAAATTTATAGACTTCTGTGAAGTGTGGTTCCTGCCAAAATCAGTAGCCAGAGTAGCCGCCATTGTTGGACATCACCGCTGCCCCACACCTCGGCATTGATTCAAAGAGACTTTGGATGAGTTCTTGGGGTACTGCAGACCAAGCAGCTTCCACACGTTGCCAAAGTTAATCAGCTGTGGCAGCTGGGGATGGAATCTGGGTCAATCGTAGAGCAACCATGGACCACATGTTTTCTATCGGCGAAAGATCCGGAGAGCGAGGCGGCCAGGGAAGCAATTCAATCTGGCGATTGACGAAGAACCGTTGGACAATGCGTGCCACGTGTGGTCGCGCATTATCCTGTTGAAATATGGCTGTGGGCAAGCCCTGGAGGTAAGGAAGGACAACTGGCTCCAACACCTCGGAGATGTAGCGCTGGCTGTTTAAAGTACCGGCAATGCGTACTAGAGGTGTGCGAGAGTGATATCCAATACCGCCCCATACCATAATACCCGGTGCAGGACCATTGTGGCGGTGCATAACGCAGCTGTTCAGCATCCTCTCTTCACGGTGTCTCCAGACTCGAATGCGACCATCGTGGTGTTGCAGACAGAAGCGTGACTCGTCAGTAAAGACAATTTCATTCCATTCTGCCGTCCACATCCTTCTGCCATCGCACCATTGGCGTCGGAGACGTTTGTGGTTCTGCGTCAAGGGTAGACAAAGCAATGGACGTCTTTCGGACAGACCACTCTGCTGTAAACGGCGTCGAATGGTACGCGCAGACACTGGATGATGCGTTACAGACTGCATGTGCTGTGCTATGGTTCGTGATGTGACTGAGCGATCCGTCACTGCTATGCGCACAATTTGCCTGTCATCACGTGAAGTGGTGCGCTGAGATGGATGCGATCGAACACGCCGGTCCGTTGTACCCTCCTGCATCCAACGATCACATATCCTTATTACAGTTGTTTGGTTTCGTCCAACACGACTACCGATTTCCCTGAAAGATAATCCACAATCTCGGTAGGCCACTATCCTTCCTCTGTCGAACTCGGATACTTGATCAAAAGATGATCGCCGTTTTCGACGAGGCATAATTGATCGTTTTTTGAAAAAACCACAAGAAAAACACAATTGCCGAACTTGAAATCGACGAAATCTCCAAGCCTTAAATAGCGCTTTGAAGTGGCGCCACAGGCGCGCGTGATGTGCGTCTGCGCTGAAATTCTAATCATTTTCATATCTCACCTCCGCTAATGCATGTTGTAAATTTCATGTTATTTGCATGTTTCCTTCAGGGTGTTGCATTTACAGTGGCCAGCAGTGTATGTCTCTGGGAGAGATTGGGGTGCTGATGCCAATACCCTGAGGACAACTTATATATCTCTAATTAGGCCCATATTAGAATACGGTTATCAAATTTACTTTTGTGCGTCATCCTCTAACGTTTTAAAATTAGAGAGAGTTCAATTGAGTGCTGCTCGAATTATCACTAGCATGCGAAATAGTTGTCCTGCTGAACTGGTTCTTTATGAGAGTGATCTGCAGCCTCTGATTTTAAGAAGAAGCGCAGGGCTTGTAAAATATTTCAACAAACTTTACAGTTTTTTTTATCATACAGTTTTTTAATCGAACATCTTCATTCCTCAGAAGTTGGTCAAGCAATCAAAGACTAAGTAGAAATAGTCCTTTTTCTCAGTTGGAGTTAATGGGCTAATTGGACCAAAATGTTGAAAGGCACTCCTTGAGGGCAATTGTCAACCCTCTGGAGGGGCTGCCTAGAGTTTATTTCCAAACAGAACTCTCGTCCCTCACAAACAAAAATTATTACTTACCAGAATACTTGCATCAGCTTGCTATTGAAGTCATAAATCAAATCCCTCATACTGCTATTCAGATTTATACCGATGGCAGTAAAGATGAACACAATGCCTGCGGCAGTGGTGTTTTTATCAAGACCCCTACTAACTCAAATCATTACAAGTTTAGGAATCCAGATTACTGCTCAGTTTTCAGATCTGAACTTATTGCCATTGAAGAGGGATTGAAAACTATTAAAAATGAAACCTCTCACCGTGATATTTGGATCCTGACTGACAGCCACAGTGCCATTCAGCACTTCAGCAGCTGGACAAGAGTGGAGGATAAAACTTCACTGTCGATACTGGAGATCCTCAAAGACCTTTCTAAACAACAAGAGGTATATTTACAATGGGTGCCGTCTCATATAGGACTTTTTGGAAACGAGACTGCTGATGTTCTTGCTAAGGATGGAGCCTCACTTCCTATTCCTTCGCGAGATTCTTTAACTTACCTTGAAATTTACTCTAGAAGAAAACTTATTAATCAGCATTTATGGAAGACCCCTCCGACACACCACTGGTACGACCGAAAATCTCCTGGTGGTTCCCTTGCTGTCAAGGGCAACAGAAGGATGCAGACCACCATTAGCAGATTTGCTAGTGGACACCTAAAGTGTCTTGTTTACTATCAGGGGCAAAAATCTTTCCCGTTTTTCTCTAAATGCAGTACTGCTGAAGCCTCTCCTGGCCATATTCTAAACTGCCTGGGGCTTGCTAAGGAGGATATTTATAGAGACCCTTTGCTTGTGAATGATTTCATAGTAACTTTTGGCCTCTTGGACCTAGTCTAGCCTACGGCTAGAGCGGGTGGAATAAGTCACACACACAGAAAATGATTAAACCAAGATTCATTTGAATACTTATGAAAAATTAATTGGTGGAATTTTAATAAAATTTGCTTTTAATATGTTTTACGAACTTTTAAGTATAGGTACCCACTCACTTCAAAAATCCTCAAGCATGAGAACGACATAAGAAGGTTAAGGTATGTAGTTTTAAATAAAAACACGTTTTGAAAGTGAGTGGAGTTTTCGTGTTTTAAAGACCAAATCCAAAGCCGAACCAAAAAATACAGAGCAATATAGATAAAATATCAAAATATTTCAAGGAAACCGCTCACAAGCATAATAAACCCCCGCTTAAAAATGGCTTAAAAATGTATAAAATAAAAAATTACCTTTTTTATTATAATTTAAATAAATGGACACACATACAAAGTGATGTAAAAGAATTTTTTACCGTGTGTTTTAATTTGTTGGAACATGTATGGGGTCGCGAAAAACCAGTCATGACAAGCTGTGACACGATTTTTACGCTACTATTATAAAAGGAAAAGAGGCAGTTCGATTGTTTTATTTATGCAATAATTGCCTTACAGGTTGGTTAGTAGTGAAGTAGAGTGTGTTACTTACAATTATTATTTGCCGTGAGTTTTTGAAAATTTTTTCATAAAGTGTGTTGTGAAAGTAAGGTGAGTAGGTAATAATTAAAAAATAGGCAGCTTTTCTAAACAAATATTTTTATAGCTTCTACAGGATGTTTTTTGGAAAAACGCTCAAATCCGTCGCTTTTTTTGCCATTTTGGTGTTTTATGCAGTAGGATGCACCTCCTATGAGGGTTAATTTCTACCCCTCTTATTTAGATAGGGAATATGGGCCGAGTGGCACCTTGTTTTTAAGGGCTCTTAATTATTCTTACTACGGTCGATTTTTTTTTATAAATCGTTTGAATAGTTTTTGATATATATTTAATTTTAAATTTGCCATGAGCCATTTAAAAATTATTTTTTTAAGCATGTTATCTTTAAATTTTGACTTTTTTCTCAGACACGTCGATTTTGTTTTGAAGGAAGTCACTTTTCTTTTTATTTTGTTTTTTTATATTTATCATCTCATATGAAGGATAATTTTTACCCCTATTATTTGGATAAAGAAAGTGAGTCAAGTGGCACCTCGTTTCGAAAGGACTAATATTCTTCTTACAACGATGTACGTATTTTTTCGAAAATAATATGAGCCAATAAAATCACTTCTTTGAGCTTGTTACCTAACAGAAATAAGCAAAAGTGCCTTTTTAAAAAATAAAATCGATGGGTCCAAGCAAAAAGTAGTTGTTCAGAAAAATATTTTTTCGGCTTATGGTAACTTTGACAGTAAATTGACAGTAATTGAACTTTGACAGTTTTTTTTAACAATTTACCCTAAACAAAGCCAACAAAATCTCGCCTTGAAACATTCGAAAAATATTCGAAAACGCCTCTGTTTCGTTTTATAAAAAAACACAATTATTTTTCATTGAAATATTTTCTTAATTGTTTTTAGAATGTCTGATGGACGTAAAAGATTATCGGATGCAAAGTACAAAAGAAAAAGGGTCGAAAAGCAAGTTCAAATTCAAAAATAGGCTGGAAGTTACCTACAAGGCACGAAAAGGAACGATGACGACACAGAGATATTAGAAGCTGATTCAAATCTTAATTATGAAGCCATTACCAATCAAGCTACCGATATTGCTCAAGTGGAACCTACTCCAGGGACATCCAAAGAACCTACTCCAGGGAAATCCAAAGAAAAGACATTTGCTACGATAATAAATTCAGATCCGGGTTCCTGGCCAACTAGCTTATCAGAAGCCGAAATATATTTTTTGGTAAAAGAAGGAGCACCTCAACCATTAAAGGAATACAGTTTTCCGTATAATGATACCGGTCGAAGATTTAGCGCAGTTCATTATTTGAGAAACATAAAAATTGGTGAAAAAGTCATGCGTAACTGGTTAGTCTATTCAATTACAAAAAACTGTGTTTATTGCTTTTGCTGCAAACTTTTTGGTTCTATTTTAAGTTCTCTTTCTACTGAAGGTTTTAAAGATTGGAAGCACCTCGCTGAGACTTTAAAACAACATGAAACCTCTAAAAACCATGTCCAAAGTCAAAAATCTTGTATTGAATTTAGTCAAAGAATACAGTACTCTAAAACGATTGACAGTCACTCACAAAGACTCATTACCGCAGAGATAAATTATTGGTACGAGGTGCTTCTACGAATTGTTTCAACAATAAAAATGCTTGCCCAAAATTGTTTAGCCCTGCGAGGTACAAGTGACAAACTTTATGATTTTGGTAATGGTAATATTTTACAAATTATTCAATTACTTGCTCAGTTTGATCCAGTAATGGAAGAGCATATCCGCAGAGTGCTCAAAAAAGAGGAAGTTAAAGTCCACTATCTCGGAAAAGATATACAAAATGAAATAATTATTCTTTTAAGTTAAAATATAGCATATCACATTATTAGCGAGATTAAAAAAGCTAAATATTATTCAATAATTCTAGATTGTACTCCTGATGTCAGCAAGATCGAGCAAATGACAGTCTTAGTAAGGTATGTATCCATTGACAGATCCAATCCCAATGAGGTTACCATTAAAATTAATGAAAGCTTCTTAGGCTTTCTTCCGGTTGAAAGATCGACGGGCTCTGAACTTTCAACTCTAATACTTAAAAGACTTGAAACATTGGGATTGAATTTGCAGGATAATGAGGGGACAGGCTTACGATAATGGGGCCAACATGAGAGGAGATAAACCGGGAGTACAATCTAGAATAAAAGCGTTAAATCCGCGAGCATTTTACCTCCCATGTAGTAGCCACTCATTAAACTTGGTCGTTAATGACAGGGCAAATGCATTCTTCGAAGCCGTCAATTTTTTTAATATGGTCCAAAAAATATATCAATTTTTTTCCTCATCAATTTTTCGATGGACCACATTAATAAAATATGTTCAGGGGCTAACTTTGAAACCCCTAAGTCAGGGGTGGCCAACTTTTGTGTACATAAGATCTACTTTTTATCTTAAAAATGTGTCGCGATCGACTTGTTGTCATAGGAGTAGTCTAAGTGGGGAGGGGGAGGTGTGAAATACATACTATGTTTATACACTGTGTTTCATTACGAGGTGCATTCTCGCGGGCTATGGGCATATAAGCAAAATATATGTTCAAACATACGTATCTATCTACGTGAAAAACAACATACATAACGGGCCAAAAAAGTCACTTCCAGGGGACTTAAAACAACATGAGCAATTATTGACAATATTAGTTCAAATAAGCTACAGATAAAGACAGATTTTGAATTTATTGCGTTGACATTAATGGGAAGACTGAGTTTGCATGTCCCTAACCAAGGAATAACAATTAGGCGTATATCAATGGCAATTTTCTTATGCTTGGAAAGCACGTGTGCCATGGTATGCGTTCGGTCTCAGACTGAATTACAGTCCCGGTCTAGTGCAGTGTAAACCGAACCCTTACTGCCGCTCTAACTAGAGTCCTAAATTAGTGCTCTATTTATCACGTAGTCTAATCGGTTTCTAAGTTAAGACATCGCGAGCGATCGACTAAAATTGGCCTCGCGATCGACTTGTTGGCTACCCCTGCCCTAAGTGATACTCGTTGGGAAAGCCGAATAGATGCATTAAAACCACTGAGGTATCAATTAGGAGGGATATACGATGCTTTATTTGCTGTTTGCAATAATTCGGAGATTGACAAGTCTATAAGAGTTGAAGCTTCTGGACTATTAAGTTGTGTTAAACAATTTAAGTTCTTATGCTCCATTGTAATTTGGTACAAAATCCTAAATTGTATCAATCCAATATGTAAGCTCTTGCAGACAAAAGACTATGACTTACCATCTGCTATGGAACTCTTGAAAAATTGTAAAGATTTTTTCAAGGATCTTAGATTGGACCCGGCCTTTAATGAAATGCTTTGCGATGCTCGAGAACTCGCCGACGAAATTGACATACCGGCTAATTTTGAGCTTACCCAGCCACGTCATAGAGTTCGAAGAAGGAATGTTAATTTTGACTATGAGGCACGAGATGATCCGCTAGAAGATCCTACTTTGGAATATAAGGCAGAGTTTTATTTTGTTCACATTAGACCAAGCTATCATTTCACTTGAATCCAGGTTTGATTTGATCAGTATCCACAGTAACTATTTCCAGTTTTTATACAATATTTATGATTTAAAAGATACCCCTCAAAACGACTTACTAAAATATTGCAAAGATCTAGAAATAGTGTTTACTGATGGGAATTCATCAGATATAAACGTGCTGGACCTGGCAAACGAGATAGTATTGGTTTTGGCCTTACTAAATAAAAAAGAAAGTCCAATCGAGATTGTAAAATTCATTTCAAAGTTGGATTTTGCTCCAAATCTCGGTATAGTTTTATGAATCTTGCTTACTCTCCCAATACGTGTGGCAAGTGGAGAAAGAAGTTTCTCCAAATTAAAGTTAATTAAAAAAATTTTTACGCTCTACAGCTACCGAGGATCGGCTAAATGGCTTGACAACATTAACCATTGAACGTAAGCTAGCTGAAAAAATTGATGTCAAAAAATTATCAAAAAATTCTCAGAATTAAAAGAGAAAAAAACAGTTTTAAGTTTAACTGTATTTTTAATTATTAGGTCTTTATATTTAGAAGTTCTATAACTTGTTTTACTATATTTTTAAGATATGCATTTTATAATTATATACTAGATTTGTGTCTTTTCTTTTTTTCTGTGCAACCTTAATTTCAATTTAGTGCCAAAATTATAAATCAAGAAATTTGTATTTTTGGCAAATCAAGACTTCAACATTTTTAATACTAATTTTTTTGCTCACGTTTTATTTTACTCTAAGCGTGGGAAGGGTTTGGGTTATCTCTTTTAATTTTTGTTATAAAGGGGCGGCATTTTACCTTTTTCCTCGGGGTGGCGAAACTGCTAGCGCCGGCCCTGCTATCCTGAACACTGCACTGAGAACAACAGCGCATTAAAATACATGATCAAGATTTTCATGGACGTTCAAATTTGATAGTTTTTGTACCATCCCATATTTTACTTTTATTTCCAAGTGTTAGTAGAGAAAATGTTTATTTGAATAAAATTTCCCTTTTGTGAAATGAAAGCGTATAAGACAAATAACTGAGAGAGACAAATTTAAAAAAAAGAAGAACAGTGTGTATCCTTTCCTAAGAAATCTCCTGTAGAAGTTAAAGTCTTTTGTTTCATTTGGCCGTCAGTAACTAACATGGGTTAATGAAACGAAAGCAACTAAACTGATCTCACTGTAGTCTCTATCATGTAACGCCATTTCAGAAAAAAGGTGAATGACACTTTTTATCTTCAGGAGCTGAATTTAAAATAAAAATGCAAGGAAAGACGAGGGAAATAAGTACCTTGTTAAACATTACTTAAGCCCATCCCTGGTGACGATATTGAGATCTGATGAGAAAGAGTGATACAACTTCAATAAATTTAATAATTAGTTTCACGACGTTGTGCATTTCTTGCCTTGGTACTACAATGCAACGACAACTATGTGAACTCTATATGTCTCTCTGTTTGTCTTTTGGACCGTTATACTGAGACCGAAAAACTTTACATGGACGTCTAAACTTGATATTGCTGAAAAGTCTTTTGTGGTCATTAAACTGGGCAGTATATAAGGGTGGCCCAAATGAGACTTTTGGTTTTCATCTGTAATGGTTTATTGGTTGGAATATGGGAACATTCAGGAAGTAATAGTGATGCATGAACTACATATCCGCTACACATAGTCCCCTTGTCGGTTCAAACAAGTGTCCCAGGTCTTAAATTTTGAATACCCTGAGTCAAGAACGTCCGTGGTTGTCTGAGGAACCAGTCTTGAACAGCGTTCCGAACCTTTGCATCGTTAGCAAACCAGTTGCCTTTGAAAGCCGTTTTTCAGTGGGCCGAAGATGTGGTAGTCGCAAGGCGACAGGTAGGGACTTGATGGTTGGGGACCTCCCAGCGTAA
Source organism: Dolomedes plantarius (assembly GCA_907164885.2). NCBI lineage: Eukaryota > Metazoa > Arthropoda > Arachnida > Araneae > Dolomedidae > Dolomedes > Dolomedes plantarius. Next base: position 54,916,228 of record OU015494.1, on the reverse strand, counting down.
ATCTTGTCCACGGCAGCAATCGATTCCATGGGATTGGCAAATTTTCCTAAACCATCTGAACACTATACACTGTTACAGACACTCATGTCTGTATACAAATATCTCATACGACGATATATTTCGGCTTCACTAATACATTCTGCCGTCACATACTGAATAACCGTACGTTGGGTCTGTTTGTAAGAATCCGTGTAACGACTGAACGTAGTCACCTTGCTTAAACACTTTCAAGCAGTGCACTGGAACTTTCTAACGGTAGCAGCTTTGTTTTGCAACAAACAACGTCATCTAATGGCGGAAGCGCAAATTTCTGAGTATTTAACCATACATTATATTTAACCATTTTATATATATATATATATATAATCCCATGAGGTGAGCTTGCAAATCATTTTTGATATTCAAAATAAATTTAAATCGGCAAAAGCTGAGCAAAATGGCCTTCCTCATAACAGTTACTGGGCTTTAGATTTGAATACCTCAAGGACTAAAAGACAAAAGGTTTGGCGGGACAAATCGTCCTTTCGTATTTGTTTGGAGGACCCTGTAGTAACAATTGCACAAAAAAATGGGTTGCGGGTTGAAGCGTTTTTAACCAGTTTCATATATTGCAAAGAATTAATTATTTTACAATTTTCTGAATAATAAAATTTTCCGTTGAATGTCTGGGGATCATCCCTTGTTTTTATCGGTTAAGCTGCTAAATTAAATTTACATTTCTTAAATTTTTTTCCTCTCTTGCCTTTAAAAAAAAATTCTGACTTACATTTAGGCCATTCTTATAGAAATCTGTATAAATAGCTACACATTAGAATACGGGAGTTTAAGACAATATCAATTTCGGACCCTAATTTCATTTCTCAATTAAGTAAAGGAAATCCTCTCTATTTTTGGGTGGACAAATTTCATACTTTCTGAACTATTCTCATAAAAAAGAAATTGTGCAATGCATGTTCAGTCTACGATCGACCTTGAGGCTCCACACGGTTATGCAGCATCACAGCAGTTAATGTCTGACAAGTCTGTGTTTCTGAAGGCGTATGAAAAGATCGAATTCGTTGAGAACAATCAAGTAAAACTATGATACGGTAAGAAGTTTCAAAATATCAGTTTTGCCTGGAATGATATAACATACATATACCAGAAAAATCTGAGTTCTTAAGTAGTATGTATATCGATGGAGAAATTTAGAGAGAAAAAAAGGAAGCTCAAACTCCCTTTGAATGATACTCTATAACAGAAATAGTTAAATTTGGAAAGAATTACTTTGGTAAACATCTGAGGTAAACTACTTCAGGGTATTTTTAAAAGTATAAATCGAGAATCATCATTCTCAATTTAAAGTAAATATCTCATCTCATTTCTAATAGACGTAAGAAAGGTCTGATGCTCTTCAGCACAAATTTCTTGACTTTACTTGTTATTGTTAAGGGTAGAGAGTGTAGGTACAATATAATCGAGATATACTTTTAAAGTGATCTAGACCTATCTTCGAAACACTCTATCACTTTTTGTGCATAGAGCAGCGTAAACTATCGTGTGGCACCCGTGCCAGTTGTGTCACGCAAGCTATCTTCAAATGGCACGCCACTCGATTTGCGAGAAAAATATGTAAAATTTAAAAATTTGCTGAAATCTAAGAGGTTCTTTTCAATGTTTCCTCTTCAATTTTGCACTGATTTTTTTTCTGAGTATCCTTCCGTTAATATATCTAAAGTACATTTTACTTTACAGAGTCAGGTTTAATTACATGTAATGCCGTAAACCTCTATCTAATATATCAGTTGCACTTCGGATGTAGAACATGATAGGTTTTGATTACCAGACTAAGTTGAAAATTCCCCTGTAAATATGTGCGAGCTATGATTTCTTTTGCTAGTTGATGGAGGAAAATATTTGTAATTTCTTTGAACAATCTTTTCAGACGTACATTCTTCAGGAATGTACCGTAATTCCTGAATATTACGATTCAAGGAAGCATGTTGAGCCCTCCCCCCCCCCAAAAAAAAAAGTTAACATATTCCATTAACTAAATATTTCATTCTTTATACAAGTAATATGTCGTACTTTACACCCACTTCAGTTAATTCTACTTCAATTTATTATTTTCAGAAAAAAAGAAAGGAACATTTCCTAGCTTCACTTGAAAATCTCTCTCAGTTTTCAAAAATGTTGAATGTCTATCATTTTATTTTCACATTTCCTTGACCTTGCGGTTATAACTAGTACAAAAGGACTTGAAAAATGCAAACACTTACCTCAGCACAACAAGACATCCTCGACGGCACTGGCAGCAACTCCTGCTCAGGGGTAGACAGCCTGCCCACTAGATCACCTATTATAAAGAGAGTGAATGACGTCATCAAAAAATTGTTAATTTATAGATGATATGTTGAAGTTACTGAAATATTTCACAATCCTTTAAGGTATCCCCATGTGTTAAATAGACTTTTTGGGTAAAATTCCCATTTTTTTTATTTACTACTATTTAAGCCCTATTTATTATTTTAAAATGTGGAAATGCTTTTTACTATGCAATGGATTTTTGGGAATATACAACATTTTTACTATGAATATCAGGCAAAAATATAGCTCACACTAAAATTGATGGAGGTCTAAAAAATCAACCTTTCTCTAGCAACTTTGTTTTGAAATAAATTTAATATTTTGAAGTATTTTCACAATGATTTATCCTAAGAGAATAAAATCATTTTTATTAACTAGTTCCCTTTAAGTTAATGTGTTGCTTAAATAATCAAAATTCTTAAAACTTAAAAATTCCTCTACAGAATCTTTGCTTATTTTTTATTTTTATTTTTTTTTATTGGATCTTGATAGGCATTCATTTTACACCATCGGGTTTTAAATAGACTATTCCATTTGACAGAGTTTTCAGGAAAGTAAAGCCATCTTTTCTTCAAAAATCAATATAAAAAAATGCGTGTTGACAATGCGAGCTCGTTCAAAATGAGCAAATGGCCCTAATATTCTAATATCTCTTTTAAAGACAGTGGTTGCAATTTCATAGATATTCAAAACAATTTTTAACGTAATTAAATTTTTTTACACTCTTTACTGAGTTATATTTCATTAAAATTTCCTCAAATTTATACTTAATGAAAAAAAACTGTGCTTGAAATCTAGGTTTTTGTTTTTTTATTTGTTCTAGGATTCATTAACAACAAATTCGGCAAAAAAATTATGCTGACATAGTTTTATTTTTAAAAAATCTACCCGGAACCCAAGGGAATACCTTAACACAAAATATAAATTCAGATTCTTCTAAACGTTTTATTATTTTTATCGCTTCGAAAGTAAGTCAAAGTAAAATTTCGCACTAAAAAAAATGACATCGGAAATAATGCATAACAAATATTAAAAAAGATTTTTCACCTTGGAACAAGTATATAAAATAATCTGTTTTGTACTTTCTGCAAACTTATTTAAAGCCATTCTCTCCACACCTTTAAAAGTTCATAACGAACTTAGAATTTTAAAGGGATTTTTTACTCACTGGCTTGATATCGATTTATTCGTTTTTTATGACATAATTTGGAGACACTGAATATAATCTCTTGATAGTAGCTAAACAAACATTAAAAAAAGTTTTTCTCCAAACGTAAACCATAAAAATAAGATAAGAATATAATAATTGAGAAACTTATTCTTTATTTTAAGAGTTATTTCCTGTGCTGTAGGACAGAAAATTATGGAACTGTCTACCTCGTGCTGAAGAGCTTATAATAAGGATGAAATCGGTCAAAGATGCTTGTAGAATTTAGAGTTACAACTTTCTTTACTTTCACTGTAATTATCATGTCTATAATTAAATTTTTTATAAACCATTATTGTATTATATACCTAAAATGACCACTTATTTTCAGATCTATACTAGATTTTGTAAAATATTACGTTTTATGCCATAAAGCTTAACTGAAACTAGGACACTAATTATAAGTCATATCCCTACTGATTGAAAGCTAAATATATAACACTGTTACCCTTATATTTTCCAAATATTTTTCTTATCCCGATTGAAGTGTTCAGGTCATCATGATAGAGGTATGGTTTGGAGAGCTACGGTTATTTGTTGCTACAAGAGGGCTAATTGGACCGGGGCCTAACGTCCATGACAAGAGTAAGACTCGAACCCACGTACCGAATGCCAGCGCTCTAGCCATTCGGACATCATCTGGCCCATCATGGTAAATTATTCCTCTATTTAAGGGATATATATTTTCCCGAAAAATTTGTATGTAACTATGACCATACTACCAACTTGTGAAGTGCAGAATCGTGAAAAAAAAATTAATCCCTCATATTAAGGAATTTTCTCTGGATTCAGAAAGCTATGAAATCGATCAACCAATTAAAAAGGCACAGAGAATCTTAATGACGAGTTGGTGTGTGAAGCATTACTTAATGCGCTTTCATAGAAATAGTGATGTTTTCAATGAATTCGAAAATCTAAAACTGCCAAGCGTAATGCACGAATCGAGTAGGAATACGAACAGTGTTTAATTAAAGATTTTTTTCTTTCACGATGAAAAACGTGTGTCTCGTATTCAATGAAAAATATCTCCTTTAAAAAAATGCATGGAATATACCCTCGGGGGGCCATTAATACAAATAAATAACCTTCCAGCGTATCCAGTAGCCTTGGACTTCGCCCTCGTTATGAGCTCCTCTGTAAGACAGGACAAGCATGTCTTGCTGAGAAGCCCTTAAGAAAGGCGAAAACTATGTCTAAGTCTGTTGGGTATGCTGGTGGTATACATATTTGAATTTACCTTTTAAACGGGAGAAATTGATCTCCTTTAATAGTCAATATTTTACTTTGGGGTATTAAAAAATATATAAATGTAAAATTGATGGTCAATACACGATTTTTTTTCAAAATCAGTCATTGGTTCTTTCAGGAATTATTATCGAAGCAATGTCAATATAAAGAATATATTTTCTAGCTCCTTAGAATTCTCTAAACGAAGGTTTCACAGTATTTTTAAAGCATGCGAACTTCAGTCATTTGTTAAAACAATCCTATATAGACACAATCAATTTCTGATACAAGACAAGAAAACTGGCGTTTTAATTAAATTCCGTTGAACTTCGATTTAAAGGAATCCAGAAGGACTAGTATAAATACTGGCTGAACCCATATCCCTTCATTAATATCTAAAAAAGGAACCAATAACCATTTTGAGTATATTATGTAGTATATAGCTTTGTGACAACCATCTGCCCAGAAATGGAATTCGAACCTTGCCCCCGTTGTCTTTGAAGCCAATGTTCGATCTCTAAATCCTCCTGAAGAGGCATTACAAATTTTCATTTTGTACCCCATTCCCCACAACCATAATTGTTAAACTTATATCCTTTAATAAATAAATAAAATTTTATCTGGGGAAAAAAATCAATAACTTGCACACCAGAAGTGTAGTTCTTGACTGAGCACATGGCAAAACTTTTTCATCGTGAAAAATGACTTTAATGTGACAGTGCTTGGATTCTACTTTAATTCGTACATTACACCTAAGAGTTTTAATTTTTTAAGTATTTTTACTGCAAAATGAATTCAAAATTGTAGCATCAAAATGTGTTCAGTATTCATATTTTGTTATTTTAGACCTCGTTATATAGACTCTTAGACCAAAAAAAAAACGCACCAAGAAGGGGTAATGCAAATTTGACGCAAATTGATATGCATACAGATTTCAACGGAAAATGCAAAATTTTAAAGTTTGGCGGCCAACGAATTAACATGTGACGCTGCAGCGTATCTTAACTGCGCAACTGGCAGGATATTAAAGAGGAGAAATTTCAATTCCAGGTCATAAATTCTTTGCGAATTTCATTCCGTGTAGTCAGGTAGACAGTAACTATGCCTCGCATACAGGTGCGTGAACAGTATGCGCTGATGTCAGCATTTGAGGGAGGACGTGTAGGTGGGATCAAAGAAGCCGGTTGGTGTAATCGGCGAATCGCTCGACATTTGGATAGGAGCGATGACACTATTAGACGATGTTGGTAGGAATGGGTGAACCATGGCCGAACACAGCGTCAAGGAGGAAGCGGTCGGCCTAGAGAAACAACAGAACGTGAGGACCGAGCAGTCGCCGGAGTGGCACTCACAGCCCTAGATTCACCGTTATCCTCGATCGTACGTGGAACTGGTGCTTCAGTGACCGCAAGGACGATTCATAGGCGACTCAGAGAAAGGGGCTGAGCTCACGGCATGCCTTGCGCCAATTACTATTGACCTCTGTACACCAACAAGCCCGTTTGCAGTGGTGTCGGGAGCATTTGACCTGGAATGTCACTAACTGGAGTAGAATTGTCTTCAGTGATGAGTCCAGCTTCGAATTGAGCTCATGACCAGCGAATACTTGTCTGGAGACGCCCCGGACAGCGGTGGGATACCAACCTGATTGTCTTCCGCCATACGGGCCGACAACCAGGAGTGATGATCTGGGGTGCCATTTCATTTCATATCAGGAATCCTTTGGTTGTCATCCATGGTACCCTTACAGCACAGCGGTACGTCGACGATATTCTACGCCCCGTTGTGTTGCCCTTCATATCACGCCATCCTGGGATTACATTTCAGTAAGATAATGCCCGCCCGCACACGGCGAGAGTTTCTACTGCTTGTCTTTGTATTTGTCCAACGCTACCTTGGCCAGCAATGTCGCCGGATCTCTCCCCCATTCAGCACGTTTAGAGCATTATGGGCAGGGCCCTCCAACCAGCTCGAGATTTCGACGATCTAACGCGCCAATTGGACAGAATTTGGCACGATATCCCGCAGGAGGATATTTGCCACCTCTAGCAATCAATGCCAAGCCGAATAATTGCTTGCGTTAGGGCCAGAGGCGGACCAACGCGTTATTGACTTTTTCACTTTGTGAAGCTCTTTCTCTTGAATAAGTCATCCAATTTTTCTCAAATTGTGATCATTTTTTTCTGTACATGTACATCACATCTACCGATTTTCGTCCCATTCGGATAACTCCTTCTAGGTGCGTGTTTGTTTGTTTGTTTGTTTGTTTTTTTTTGGGGGGGGGGGGTCTAAGAGTATATTTGGAGGCTTTTCGGCCAAAACCAAAATGGTCTTGCTAAAGCTCTTTAAAAAACTGTAATTATAGACAATTTTTTTTCTAACGTGGCGGCACTTTGCTGTGAGACATTCACCGTTTGTTATTCACCGCAATTTGCTGGCTACTTTATTATGGGAACACCATATAGGTAAGCCAGCATTGCTCCGTATGAGGGGGACAACATGGAAACGAACAAGCCTTATTCGGGATTTGAACCCAAACCCACTGCTTGGCAGTTCAGAACGCTACCCACTACACCAAGTGGGCGGCTTATTATAGACAATGACATACGAAATGAAAGAAAACTTCAGTAGTATATCCACTAAAACTTTAGTTGTCGTATGAATAAAGGGGTTATAAAATAAGATATTCTTTTCATGGTATGTAGAAGCTGTACACCAGATGCTATGTGGAATGTGTTTTATTGATGAATAAAGGAAACGACAGTATTTAACAAAGTACCATCAACTGGGGTAACTCTAGCCTTTGCTGGTAACTTTGGCCCAACAAACGAAAAAATATTGTTTGTGTTGTATCTAGACAAAGGAGATTGACTCTCACCTATTTATTGCAAGGGCCAATAGGGGCTCTGAATCACGTACTCTATCACATTTACAAGGAAAAGTTTGAAGACAACAACAATATACGTTTTAAAAATATCAAAGTAGAGCAGCACTGTAGTGGTGGTAAATTGAGGAACTACAAGACAAAACTATGAGAAAGTCAAGACATTACTGCTACCTATTGGCCCTTGTAATAAATAAGTGATAATCACTCTCCTTTGTCTAGATACAGCACATACAATCTTTTTTCGTTTGTTGGGCCAAAGTTACCCCAGTTGACGATACTGAAGTTTAAAAACAGAAATGCACTACGCTTGATTTTACGAGAAGGAATAATGATGTTGCTTAACCATAGAGCTATATTTGAGTGTATGTGTCTACACATTTTACTTCGTATGAGTATACAACTCAGTCAGACAGACTTGAATACTCTTCGAATATTAACAGATTCTTACTAGAAGATAAGTAGGCAAATATTTTCCCTCCTTCCTTTCTTTCTCTCTCCATCTTTAACACTCTCCAAGTAATCTGAGAGATATCTTGAATGCCTTGCACAAACTGTAGAAACACTTCTATGACTTATTTTGAGCAGTATTATTTTCTGAAAATGGAGACACTATAAGCTTGAGGCGCTGAACTAGCTGAGATTTATGACTCAAACAGTTGTGGCATCTCTCGTCGTGTGTTTTTTTTTACTTCTAAAATTACCTTCTTTCATTTCATCATAAGAAAAATTACTTCAGACATTGTTATATAAGATTGTTTCTTCTTCTGCATTTTTTAGCATGTTTTCCCTTTTAGTGGTACGATTAATACCAAAACATATTAAAATCATTTCATTTCATTTCATATACAGGCTCCTTTGTTGAATCTTCTATTTCATTTAAATCACTAACGTTAAAAGTAATAAAGCATGCATGCTAAGAATAAAATACAACATGCTTTGGGACATTCCGCTAGACTTGAAAACAGTTGAGTCTCACCTGATCTGCATTTTCTTCCGCAGGGGGGTGATTCATTTTCCATCTCTTGCTTAGCAACGACTCGACCATCTCACCATCTGAGAAAAGAATGCCTGGGAAGAATATTGCAGTAAATATGTTGATACTAAAATAGAAGATTAACCTTTTCTTCCTCTCTTCCAGAATCAACATATTAATACATCTATCTAAAGGGGAACGCCTTACCCGCAAAAATAATGTGAATAAAACTTTGTAAAATTTAGAAATTTAAAGGGTAATAATTTTGGCCGTAAAATAATTCATTCATAAATATTTTATATATTCATAATATACCTTAGTTACGATAAAATTCTCATTTTATTTTTCTTCAATAATCTGATCATTGTCGGAAACACGTCGTACAAGCTTTTTTAAAAGATATTTTCGTTTCCTTTCATGTTTTCTTCCTGTGTTATTTATTACAGTAAAAAAAAATTCATTCAGTAAAGTGTGGTCAACAGATGACTTTATTGCCAGTTTTGGAGGCTAAATTTTTCTCTTTTGAACAATAAATTAAAAATTCTTAACCATGAATAAAAATTTCCCACTCAAAGTCAGGGTATAGACATGAAAGTAGGAGTAAAAGATTTTGCTGCAATTTTATTAACATTTTGGAGTTTCATTTTTTATGTCAATTTTTTATATATTATTGAAAAAAATTGAAAGAAATTCCCTTAAAATTTGAAAAATTCAAATTCAGGAGGAGGTTATTAGTCATTTTCTTTGTAGATTTCTTAGTTAAGTCTCTTTTCAATCTTACACACTGTCATAATATAAGCTACACGTTCTCAATGAAATCTTAATCATTTTATTATGTTGCTTTTAAACTTTAATTGATACAAACTAGTGATCAATATTTTGGAAACAAAAGAGCAAATTCTTGAAGCTATCCTATTAATACTGAAACACAATTCCTACTTATTATACGCTCATCAGAAATGGAGGTAAACTAACCTACTTTGAAATAAAAAAAGTTATAATTAGTTTTTCATCCCTATCGAAATCGTTCCTCTTCTCTCTCATAAGAGTGAAATGTGGTATTTAAGGGGACAAGGGACCTCCAATCTCGCGTTTTAAAATTTTCAGTATTTTGCTTTTACTTCATGAAAATAATTAATATTGTTTTTTACTATATTGAATGCACTTGATACACTTGTTTTTTACTATATTGAATACACTTAGCTATATTGAATTCCCAAATAAGCATTTTGTTGAAGAATAAGACCTGTTTTTGAAAAGAAATCTTCAAAATTGCTAGAATTCTTCAAAATACTCTATGCGCATTCATTTTCCTGCGATTTCTTCCATATTTCTCAGGAACATTAATTAATGTGTTTGAAACACTACTGTGCATCCCTCTTTGAAACTGCAAACATTTTTCAAATTTGTAGACTATGAAAAAACGTAAAATCATGCAAAAAAATTAAAAAATAACAGCCAGATTTTTTTTTAAAAAAACTTTTTTTTTGCTTTTTATTTATACAAAAAAAAATCCGATGTGCAATTATGTTTCTATATATAGGGTAAACCTCTATCAAAAATTTTAAGGGTTTTAAATGATATGAAATGCGATGGAGCATTTAGAAATAAGCTATTATTTTTGAAAATTTCTTTGAGAAACACATTATTCTGCCAAAAAATCCTTATTTTGGATTCTAATGATCTTCAATGTAGTAAAAAAAAATATTAATTATTCTCATTTTGTATATAGAGTTAAAAATTGAAAATTAAAAAATTCGAGATTGAAGATCCCTTGTCTCCTTAACACGCAAACTGTCCACTGCTAGATGAAATTGTGCCACAGAGACCCACTACGAGTATACTCGCAGATTGCTACCTTCTTTCAATACTAATGTACGAGTTGACTCGTAGTAAATACATGTAATTGGTACGATGTGGGCGTCTGAGACAGGGATGAAATATGATCGTGGCGTTACGGAACGAGCATTTATTTGAAATTTTCTGTTGAAGAAATATGACCCAAAAAAAAGTAGCATTTTAGTAATTAGACATTTTTTATTTTGTACACATTTGACATATAATCACAAATATAATGTAACATTACAAAAATTAGGTGAATATTTATTTGTCAGTTTAAAATGATACAAATAACTGGTAAACATAAAAAAATTACACATAATTTTGCTGTAAAATAGTTAGGATCAATTCATAAATGAAGCAATAAACATAAACTTATAAATGCTAAGAATTACTGAAAATTTTAGGAAATGAATGGAGTATAAAACATCTCCATATTTCTCTATAATTTCAGAAAATGTAACAAACTAAAGTTGACGTCAGGGACCGGTTTTCCAGATATACAGTGGTAGTCAACGTAACGTGCCTAACTTTAGCGTCTGTTAATCGTATAAAAAAGGACGAATTTACGGTATCCGTAAAGTATCATTTGAGGGTTTATAAGTATCTTATTGATCATAGATGTTCTTGTGGATCATTTCTCGAACTCAAATCCAAAACTATGGATTTTTGGCACTTTTTACTATCGTAATTAAACGAATCGGTAGATTATATTAATAAAATTTCTTACTTCTTAAGAGGGCAGACCACGTGCTTTGATCAATCAGAGAAAAGACGCTATATAATAAATAGCATTTAGATAAAGTAAATACATGTAAGGTCACAAAGTCCCAGTCCAAACAAAGAAAAACATAAAGGCTACCTGACATCAATGTGCGGGCGTGAATATGTATTACAACATGAGGTAAAATGTGGGAATAAAATTGCAACATGAGCATAGGAAAAATCTTATAAACTAGTGAATGCATAAAGGAGGGCAGCCAAGTGAGGATAAGTCTAGACAATTAAGCATCCTTAGATCTAAAAAGACTGAGGAGGAACCACGTTTAGGTATAACCCGACATTGTTAAAGGTACATCAGGAACGGGTTGACAGGGTCCGAACTAAAAAGAAGCCAGTACTAGAACGTTCGGCTAATATCCGCTAGCCTCTTTATAAAATTCCACCCCGTGGCGCCCATAGTTGCAAGATAAACAGCCCTACAATCAGCTGACTATCCAGTGCAGGCAGGAAGACGTCAAGTGCCGGGAAATAGCCTCTGAGTACAATACCATCATTGGACTAGAAAGTCCAGGGAAGCTGGTATTTACAAGAGCTAGGAATAGCAACCCTGAGACAAAGCAGTTAAAACAATGTGAGATAAGAACAGGGGATCTTAAGGAAACAGGAAATCATTAGTATGAACAAACATTGAAACAAGAAATTCAGTTGTTTTTGAAAGAACTAGTGAGAAACTACATTAACAAGTTATTATGAGAAGGAGCGCTTTATTCACATAATAGGAGGCGACGGGATCTGAGAAGCAAGGTGCAGATGAATACCAGTGGGATAAGAGCAACTAATACAAAGCTTCTTAGAGAAAAGACTTAGTAGTAAAGTGACTCTTTTCTGAAAATACAAAATCCGAGTGAGAGCTGAAATTGGACACATCCTTTGGAGCAGATCCCATGGCAATACCATAGGCCGATGATCCCTCGCATTCGGAAAGGAGATGTCACAATTGTAGAAATTACCGGTACTTTTGAAGTTAAAATGTCTGAAGTATTCAGTAATACGATCATGATCTCTGTACATTTCATTAATGACTTTAGTATGTAAGGGTTCTATTATCAGACACAATTGAAAGAATCCTTAAGTCAGGTATACCCATATCGTCATTCGTCCATCTGTGTCGCTAGATGTTCACAGTCGTTTTCCAGAGTTTGAGCTAGCAAATAGTAGAAACATTTAGAAGCACTTTAAAGCGATGTGCGGCCCAAAACCACTTCAAGACTTCACCAAGGTCTCTTTCTCGAGAGTATAGTGATTGCGGTTATAGGTCAGATTAGGTTTCAACAGCTCTAACTTGATTGAAGGCGTTTGCGATCACCCCCAACCTTCCACGTAGTTTGTCAAGACAGCGATGAACTATAAGCAGAGAATTAAAAAGCTTTGTGCTAAGTGTAGGCATTCGTTAGTAGAAGTAAAAGCAAGGGGTTATATATATTTTTATTTTTCAACTTTAATTGCCAGATCAAGTAAGGTAATAAAGTTTTAGTATTGGATTCGTCGAATACCTACTTACCACTGCTTCTTGGCCGTCTACATTAGTTAGGTTAAAAAAAATTCTTTACGATAGTTGTTGTGAAGGATCCACAATTTGGACATTTTGAACTCCTTCCAACGTTATAGCCATTTTGTTCTTCCAACACGATTACGGGACATAAAACGGCCATATTGGAAAAAGGAGGAACTACACCAATTTTCCAAGAAACATCGCACCCCCTGAATTCCTCAGGACGGGGGAATGAAATTCCAGGAAATTCAACGGATATCCAATTTTCTTGGAAATAAGCGTACAACGTGGGTCAACCATAGGAATGTCGGAGCATCCTGCCCTCGAATAAAAAAATCGAAGAGGCAATAAATTTACGTGAAAAACTGACCTGGGGAGGAGTTATGAAAAAGATTGGGGGAGCCCCGAGTGTGGGAAAAACGACGTTCGGAGGGAGAGCGAGAGAGCGATTTGAGGTAGCGAGCTGCGAAGAAAGCCTGGGAAGAAAAGACGCCCCCGTAAATGGCGAGATGTCCGTCTTCAACCGCCAACGCCGAATCCTGTTGCCTCCGCCAGTGAAGGGCCACATGATTATTAGCCCGATGCCTAAAGCCTCCTCCGGTAGAAGTGCCTCAACGACGCCATGCTCTGCTGTTTCATCAAAAACTCCCCAGGTTGGTCATTTTTTCCCCCTTTAAATAGTGCTCATGCCTTTTGAGAGATTAAGATACTTTTATTTCACTCGACCCGTAATGGTTATGCCGCAGGAAGCGGATGAAGTATGCCCTAATTCGGTTAAAAATATGTATAGCCAAGAACTTAAATATAATATGTAAACCCGACCTTTTCTTGTAAAATATTGTATAATAAATGCTGCTATTTTTATTTATAAACGCATAGTTCCCTTTGGAGTTCACCTCCCTAATTTTACACAACGCAAAGGGGTATCTCTGGTACCCCTAATAACATATATTGGTGCCTTTTGGCCAGGATTCCCCTGTATGTTATAATATTTTTACTTTAGTCCAAAACCTGGGCATACTAAAAAAAAAATTTTTTTTTTGTGTATCTTGGCAAAAAGCTTTTAATGTCGTGCAAGGTTCTTATGGTTCATATATATATCTGTAAAGTGTTATGCATACATTTTTTTTTAATTTCTCTCTTTTCTTTCCCTTGTACCTGCCATGCCTACATGTTGTGTGAACAAATTGTATTGAAATGTTAGAGTTTATGTGTTCGCGGTTAGTATATACAGGGGGTCCCAAAAGGTCGTTTACAAACTTAACATGCTGGTCTGTCATATCATGATGAACAAAATTTACATAGGAACTTGTGTCCGAAAATTCAAACTGAGACCGCTAGAGGGCGATAAGTGCAGGTTTGGATGAGGAGAAAAAAATGATATCGACAGCGGTGTTAATATGATTTTTATTACAAAACATCATTACATCACAGCAAATGTTCAAAATTCCTTCCATTCGCCACAATGCACGTTTCACAGCGTCGGCGCATGGATTCACGAACCCGTTCAAATTGGCCAGGAGTGTCACGGACACGTGCTGCCGCTTCCGCGATCTGGCGATAAGATCCATGTCCGATGTTACGGGTGTCTCGTACACTATGAACTTCATGTGTTCCCACAGGTAGAAATCCAGGGGAGTCAGGTCGGGGGATCGCGGCGGCCATTGGACTGGTCCGCCTCTACCGATCCAGCGATTAGGATAAGTCCTATCGAGGTATTCTCGAACAGCGTAGCTAAAGTGGGCAGGCGCTCCATCATGCTGAAACCAGATGTTTCGGCGTGTAGCGGCTGGAACGTCACCCATCAGATCCGGCAAAACTCTTTCTAAAAAAATGCGATATGTATTTCCGTCGAGGCGTTTAGGTAGAAGGTAAGGGCCAATCAACATGTCACCGATAATACCAGCCCAAACGTTTACGGTGAAACGTTGTTGATGTGCATGAGCACGTGTACATCTTGGGTTTTCATGCGCCCACACGTCATGTTGTGCAGGTTCACGACACCATCCTGTGTAAAGCAGGATTCATCAGAAAACAAAATCCACGATGGAAAATCTGGCTGTGCGACCCGCTGTTGCAAATACCAGCGTGAGAATGCAATGCGTTTGGGATAATCGTCAGCGCACAATGCCTGTACTTTTTGGAAGTGGTAAGGGTGTTGCATGTCATCGTGCAGTATGCGCATTATGGTGGAACGACCTACACCCAAGACACGTTCGCCTTCTCGGAGACTTGTTTGCGGGTTGATGGCAAACTCCTGTAGCACGGTTTCCTCTACGACAGGCGTGCGTGTAGCACGATCTCGACCGATGTGGCTACGTACTACGAAAGCACCTGATTCACGTAATCTGCGGTGCAATCGTCCAAACAAAACATGACTTGGCTGACGTCTGTTTGAGAAGCGCTCAAGGTACGTCCGTGCCGCGGCTCGTCCATTTCCATCAGCGGCGACGTATACGTAATGCCATTTCTGCGTTACTAAACTCATTCATCCTTCTCCTTCAACGTCCACGCCTGAAATGATTGTTTTTCCCACTGTCCCCTTTTCGTGCAATTATCGCCCTCTAGCGGTCGCAGTTTGAATTTTCGGACACAAGTTCCTATGTAAATCTTGTTCATCATGGTATGACAGACCAGCATGTTAAGTTTGTAAACGACCTTTTGGGACACCCTGTATATAATTCTAGTATAATGATTTTTACTTTATTTTGATTATTATATGTTTCGCAATTATATGTTAAAACAAAAATTGTTTTAAAGGGTTTGTCTTGAAGCACAATAGCATTATCTCGGATTACCTTTCCTTACTTTATAGTATTATGGCGACCGATTCAGCCGTTAGCGGGAAAACTCCCGGCTTTACGCATTTAGTGTCCACGTTCGATGGTGCCCCTGATTCAGACTGCAATGCGTTTTTCATACAATTCGAGGCTTTAGCAACATTGGGACAATGGTCGCCCGTAGAGAAGATCGCAATTCTTAAGTCGCGGTTAAGAGGTAATGCGCTGAAAAGCATAACATGTTCTCCCCAACTACGGGAAGAACAATCGTACGACGTAATAAAAGATCAACTGATAAATTTTTTTCTCGGAGAAACCGAACGCACAGACTTTACACACAGCGTTTAACAATCTACGTCAGCAGGAGAACGAGCTAGTTAAAACTTTAGCGTATAGGGTTGCAACCGCCACCCAAAATTATCTAGAGGTAGATTTCGCGTCAGCCGAGGGAGTTAAAATACTCGAAAAGTTAAAATTATCAAAATTTCTGGACGCCCTAAATAATAACTTGAAATGTGAAGTTTTAAAACTAAACCCATCACCCATCTACGTTTGCCGACGCAGTCAAATATGCGCAAAGCGTTGAAATAGCAATGCAAACGATACCCGAGCCCAATAATTCGAGTTCTCAAATTGACCCCAACACTGCCGCCTTGCTCGAGATGCAAAGAATACAGCAGGAACAAAATACAAAAATTATTGAGTCTCTAACGCAAGAAATAAATACTTTGCACCTAGAAAACCACCGTCCGCAAAATAAAGAACCGCGATTCAGTGAGGACTCTTATTCAACTCCACAGCCCGTAAACGATGTCCGAATTTGCCTCTATTGTGGTCAAACGAGCCACTTTCTACGTAATTGCATGCACTATAGTAGGGAGCACACCAGCCAAAATTACCAACCCCATAATACAACCTTTTACTCCCCAGGACAATTAACTCAGAAAGGGGTAAGATTTAAATGGAGCATAGAGTGCAACGAAGCTTTCAAAAGCATCCAACGACGGTTCTTTGAAAAACCCTTTATTTTACAGCCGGATTTTAATCAGCCATTTTATCTAAATACAGACGCGTCCAAAACAAGCATCTCCGCCGTCCTTATGCAGAAAGGCGAAAATACACTACAGCCCATACTTTACTATAGTAAAATTCTGAACGCCGCCGAACAGAAATACGCAGCAATAAAATCGGAGTTAATGGCGATCTACTACGGCGTTAAACATTTCAAAAATTTCCTTTACGGATCAAAATTTTTTATACTCTCTGACCACAAACCTTTACAATACCATCTTAGTCTCACTAACCCAGCGAATATGATTTCAAGGTGGTTGTTGGATCTGACCGAGTTTAACTTCGAGTTCATACATGTCCCAGGTAGTGAAAACCTGCTCGCGGATTACATCTCGAGAGATCCTCTGTTAGCGGATCCCGATGACGATGAAGAGCCAAAACACCCGCTGATTAATACGCTCACGTCTTCCCAAGCGGCCGTTACGACAGAACAAATTCTGCAAGAACAACTAAAAGATACTACATTAGGGGCAATACGCAAAGCTTTAATAATGCGGGATCCCACGATCTCCAAGAATTTGCACAATTATTACATTGACCCGCACACAAATTTATTAATGTTTCGTGCCCAACACACCTATTCCTCGAGGGAATGTAGCATCCCAAATCGAATCGTCATTCCCCGCTCACTTCAGGCTGAGGCACTTAAATTGTCGCACATCACGCATCAGGGAGTCCAGAAAACTTATGACATCCTGTCAAAACATTATTTTTGGATAGGCGCATACGCTGACACTCAAAATTACGTAGCTTCCTGCGAAATATGCCGTTCATTCAAAGTAGTCCACCCTCCGGTCCCACTAGGAAGAGTCCCGTTGCCTTCAAGTCCCGGTGAATTCATCTCGCTGGATATTGTCGGGCCGTTTCCGATTACAAAAAAACAAAATAAATACATCCTCACAGTGTTAGACCACTTCAGTAAGCATATTGAACTTTTCCCCCTCAGTGATATTTCGGCGGAAACGGTCGCTCAAAAATTAATATGGTATATCACCGCTTACGGTAAACCGAAGCGAATACTTACTGACCGCGGAACTCAGTTTACATCAACACTTTTTAAAATTCTAGCTCAAAAATTAAATGTATCCGCCAAGTTATCTTCAGCTTTTAATCCACAATGTAATGGGGCCTCCGAGCGCATAAACATTCAACTTAAACACGCCATGCGGTGTGCGGCGAAAAATAACAATTCTTGGGAAGAGGCGATGATCATGCACAAATGTATTTATAATGCCACTCAGCATTCCGCAACAAAGGAGAAGCCAAACTTCCTCTTTTTTGGTAGGGACCTTCCTCTATTTCTAGACACGGACAATTTAAATATCGATCCACCGCCTTTATTCGGTGATTACGTAGCAGAAAAAATTAGAGCTATGACAAAGGCATATGAAAACGCGCTGAGAAATATAACAACCGCACAGGAAAAGCAAGAAGAAAGACAATTACTCAAAGCGAAACCCCGAACCCTAATTATCGGGCAAAAAGTCTTTGTGCGTAACCATCAATCGGCTATCGGTAAGAAAACCTTCAGGGGACCTTATAGAATTACGAATCGCCTTACGCCCCACACTTACAAATTACGGCTAATCGCGGACCCATACGCTACGGACATAAATTGTAATATCAATCGAATATACGAATTGCCTGAGCGACGAGAGCACTTGCGTCCAAAGGACACGATAACCGGTAACATTCGCGAGGACCCGCAGGATACATTTTCCCCGTTCTCGAAAATGACTCCCCAAAATGAGGAAGAGAATTTTTTCCCCTATGACGAATATTTCGAACCTTGCCAACAGTCGCGGGGAGCGCAGTTGACACAGGAACAGGTCGCTAATGCTCCGCAAAAGGAGAATCAGAACAATGAGGTCTCGCAGCCATCTAATCTTCGGGGGGCAACCCGTCAGTCAAAAACGCCTTTTATTCAAACTAGATATTTTCTTCGACAGCGAACCCCAAAAACCTAAACTACAAATTTTTTTTTCTCCCGCCTCGCGGGTTGGAGTCACGGAAAGACCGTTTTGGGAACTGGCTATTCTCAAAAAATTGTCTGACCAGTGGCTGCGTACATGGGTAGGCTCAGTTTGACGAACTCATTCGTTTTTCACATATAATCTGATTAACTATATGGTATTAACGATGGGCTTCTGAAAACCGAGTTGTAACAAGTAAATTTTTTTTCTCCTTTCGGTTAAGTTTTCTTTTGGCAAAAATAAGTTGTTTTTTTTTTCTCTCCCTTAACTCTTTGTCTTCTGTTATATTGCTATGAGATATCTATATAATTTTTTTTTTAGGAAACTTAGCAGACTTTAGAATTTTCGTCGTGGGTTCATTTGTGCGCATAGTTTAAATTCAATTTGACGATGTTTCAGTCTACAAATCTGATGATAGAGCAAAATTTGGTCAATTTCGTTGGGGAATGAATAAATAAATAAATAAAAAAAAATTTTTAAGAAAAATTTAAAATAAAAAATATATATATTATTATTAAAAGATTAGCGTGTATTGTGTTTTATTATTGTGTTTTATTATTATTATTATCATTATTAGTACTATTATTATTGAATGCATGGATAGCACATTATATGTTTCACACAAATGGCAGCGCAAGGAAAAGAGAACATTTTTACTCTTTCCGCGAGTTAAACACATAATGGCGATTATGCACATTTACCAATGTTTTTGAAAATTTCATCTTCGCTGTACGATTTTAGCGTAGAGATTTCTATTTCTGTAAGATAACCTTTTTTTTACATTTTAATCTCTGATCACATGTGTTGATCGAGCCACTATTTTGTTATTATTTGTTTTACAGGGTATGCATACCATTTTCTATGATGTTAGTTAATGTTGGTCAGGGTTAATGTAAGCTTAAAGAAAACTTTATAAATTTTGCAAAAATTTTCTTTAAATCAGTAAAACTTGCAGCACTATAAGGGGAGATTTTGACCTCATGAACTTTTACATGTGATGTCATTCATGATTTTTACTGCCAGTGTGACTTTTGTGCAGTTGGAGTCTATTTTGCTGAAGCGAATGGAGCCAATCCGTTCTTCAACCCCTACAGACTGTGGTGTGCCAGCAAGCCTAGAAAAGGGGGGGAGTGATTGTTGTGAAGGATCCACAATTTGGACATTTTGAACTCCTTCCAACGTTATAGCCATTTTGTTCTTCCAACACGATTACGGGACATAAAACGGCCATATTGGAAAAAGGAGGAACTGCACCAATTTTTCAAGAAACATCGCACCCCCTGAATTCCTCAGGACGGGGGAAAGAAATTCCAGGAAATTCAACGGACATCCAATTTTCTTGGAAATAAGCGTACCACGTGGGTCAACCATAGGAATGTCGGAGCATCCTGCCCTTGAATAAAAAACTCGAAGAGGCAATAAATTTACGTGAAAAACTGACCTGGGGAGGAGTTATGAAAAAGATTGGGGGAGCCCCGAGTGTGGGAAAAACGACGTTCGGAGGGAGAGCGAGAGAGCGATTTGAGGTAGCGAGCTGCGAAGAAAGCCTGGGAAGAAAAGACGCCCCCGTAAAATGGCGAGATGTCCGTCTTCAACCGCCAGCGCGGAATCCTGTTGCCTCCGCCAGTGAAGGGCCACATGATTATTAGCCCGATGCCTAAAGCCTCCTCCGGTAGAAGTACCTCAACGACGCCATGCTCTGCTGTTTCATCAAAAACTCCCCAGGTTGGTCATTTCTTCCCCCTTTAAATAGTGCTCATGCCTTTTGAGAGATTACGAGACTTTTATTTCACTCGACCCGTAATGGTTATGCCGCAGGAAGCGGATGAAGTATGCCCTAATTCGGTTAAAAATATGTATAGCCAAGAACTTAAATATAATATGTAAACCCGACCTTTTCTTTTAAAATATTGTATAATAAATGTTGTTATTTTTATTTATAAACGCATAGTTCCCTTTGGAGTTCACCTCCCTAATTTTACACAACGCAAAGGGGTATCTCTGGTACCCCTCATAACAATGGTATTATCGAAAAATTCACAGATCGAAAATTACGATACTATTATCGAAAGATACTCTCTGGAAAATTTATATTATAATGTAATTTACTGTAATGCATTTTTAGTGTTAATAACAAAGAGTTTAGGAAAATTTTAAAACTCTCTTATCTCTTATATGTACAAAAATTATGTATTGTCCTCAGAAGTATCTTTAAATACTGTTAAAATAACTTACCACGAATAGTAAGTGTTATAGTTTTCCTGATGTGAAAGTACTCTAAAGGGAATTACATAAAAGACCAATAAGACTTTTCACTACAAGTACCACGTGGAACACAGGAATAGATCTACTCGTATTATTTGAATTGTCAAATACCTACTTACCACTACACCTAGGACAACCACATGAGTTAGGTAAATAAAAATTCCTCAAAATGGTAGTATCAAGAGAATACACTCTCTGGACATTTTGTACCATAATATAATTGACTGGAATTCATTGTTTATGTTAATAACAAAACTATTCTGGAAAAATTTATGTCGTATCTAATGCCGTATATGTACAAAAATTATGTCTTTCCGTGGGATGTATCTTTCAATAGAGTTAAAATAACTGATCGCGAGCATTAAGTGTTAATGTCTAGTCATCCTGATGTGAAAGCACAATAAAATGAATTACATAAAAGATACACTGAGTGACAATTATTATGACCACCTGAAAAATTTATGCAAATCAGCTATGACGTCACGCTGTTGAAGGTAGAAGGGGAGATTAGTACAAAAAGGGATTGCGAGATGACTGTAAAGAGAATTCAAATGCATTTCTTGTAATGTAACGGGTAAAAAAACGTCATTTAGTGGACTTTGAACGTGGAATGATTGTGGTTGCAAGAGGCTGTGGAGTTAGTGTCAGCGAAATTGCTTCACTTTTGAAGTGTTTGGGAGTGGCTGCCTTCAATGTTTACAAAGAGAAGGGTTCCGAACAGAAAAGCTGTTTTCAACGTAAGGTGTGTGGTTGTGACCAGCTACAGGATGCTCGAGCTGTAAGGAGAGTTTCCAGACTTATCCAGTCCAACAAAAAAGCAACAGCACGTCAGATTACAACTAGTCATAATTAGAGACCAACACCCATGACCTCTCAAATTACTATTCACCGCAAAATTACACCGTATCAAGTATGGAACCCGAAGGCCAGTTCGAAAGCCTTGCCTTTTCTGTCTGCAGCTGACATGATTAAACGTCTCCAGTTGGAACAGGATCACAAGGATTTAGCCGTAAAGGAATAGAAAAGACTAAAGTGGCCCGATGAATCACGTTTTCAACTACACCATGCTGATTGCAGGTCAGTGGCACACCCAGGGGGTGGGCCAAGGGGCCCTGCCCCCTCCAAAAAAATAAATAGAAATTGCATTATGAATATTGAATTTGCATTATAAATAATTTATCCGTTCAACTCGCCCCCCGCCCCCAAGATTAGTGTGCGACCCTAAGTGCATTGCCCCAAAACTTCAAGCTGGGGGTATTTTTTGGCTTTTGTTTCGCGTGGAAGAAGGTCTGAAGGCCAAAATATATTTAAAAACTGTCGCTGACTAAGTACATCCAATTATGTTAATGATTTACCTCACTAGAGATGGATACTTCCAGCAGGACAAGAATCCATGCCATAAAGTTCACATTGTCCACAGATGGCTTGAAGAGCATAACGGATACTTCATCTTGCTGAGTTAGCTTCCACAATCCCCAGATATCAGTCCTGTTGAGATTTATGGAATGAGGTCCATCGGGGCATCGGGCAGCTGGATCCATCAAATCTTAGAGAACTGGAAAGTACAATTGATCGAATATTGTCTCATATTCCTCAAGCCACTTACCCACATCTCATAGGGACAATGCTAAACAGAATAGCAGAAGTATTGAGGGCAAAAGATGGTCCAAACATTTAATGAAAAGGTAGTCATAATAATTTGGCCACTCGCAGTAACTCAGACATTTTACTACAAGTACCATGTGAAACACAGGAATAAGAGTACTCGTAAAAAAATAATGGTCTCTTGCAGGACATTTCGACTTATGAATTTCATCCAGAAAACGATCAAAATTACAAATTCAGATCTGACTGAGCAGCCGCATTGTACGTAAGAAATGGAAAATAATGGGTAGCGAGAAAAACAATTTCAACCCAAATTAAATTTCCTCATTATACCTTTGATCGGAGGCTTTGGCATATGAAATGTTTGCGCATCATGTATGCGCAAGTGAGGGCACTGTGGTAACTGCATATATATAGCGCGTACTGTGGTTGTTCTGAATTAGTTGTTGGAATTTCCAGTATGGGTAAACTGCCTGATTTAGACGCCTTCGATCGTGGACAAATCGTAGGTGCGCGACGCATGGGCCATTCAATTTCCGAAATCGTCAGACAGCTAGGATTTTCAAGGTCGACAGTGTCAAGAGTATACCAAGAATACATGGATGGTGGAAAAAAACTAGCGATCGGGCAAACTGCAAAGGACAATTATCCTTGACAGTGCATGGTGAGAGACGGCTCAGGTGTATTGTACGTAGCCAGCGAAGCCAAACATCCCAAGTAACACACACCGTTGGCCCAACCGCATATTTTCGTGGCATCGTTGGGGAATGGTTACCGTTGGCAGAAATTCCAGAAATTCAGATGGGCCAACTGCAAATGAAAGCGGTTGGGCCAACGGTTGCAAAATATGGTTGGCCCAACTGCAAATGGAAGCGGTTGAGCCAACGGTTACAAAATGTGGTTGGCCCAACTGCAAATGGATACGGTTGGGCCAACGGTTACAAAATATGGTTGGCCCAGCTGCAAATTAGTGCTGTTGGGCCAACAAGTATAAAAATGCCGTTGGCCTAACAGCTAATGAGTGTTGTTGGGCCAACAATTGCAAAAGAACGTTCTCCCAACTGCGTTCAATTACTGCAAAATGTCACCCGTATGTCGTCCAAAACAGAATCTTTGGAACTAAACTTATATAAACACGTAAAGCCAGGACCCGATTTAGAAAATTCTTGACTATAGGCACAACTCGAGATGGGGGGGGGGGGGCCCTCTAACACCATAGGCGTAGCGTCGGGGAGGCACGGGAGACACGAAAAATGATAAAAAAGCTTTAAAATCATTAACCCTTTCAACGGCAGTGACGAAATATTACGTCGAGCCCTGACTATCTCATCCGGGCAGTGACGAAATATTACGTCCGACCTTAGCCGTCTCATTCGGGCAGTGACGTACCCCTGAACAGGCGCAGGTTATTTTTCCAGCACTGAACGGAGTTTTTCCCCCGTTTTCGGAACGATAAAAGGTGCTTGATTTACAACCTCGAATTGTCCGAAATTGGGGAATGAAGACCCCTACATGTACATCTCCGATTCTGACGCATTCACGGGATGGGGGTCTGAATAGAGCGACGTTGGTAAGTTGGAGGGGCGGGGGGGGGGTTGCAGATCGACTTTCCCGAAAAGTCAGATGTTCGGTAATTGCATCAGTTTCCAAGAAGGAAGGTCAAGAATGGAGGGTGTGGAATATCTAGCTGGCTGTTGTAAGGCCACAGGAACAGGGCGCTTATGAATTTCCCTAGGATCATAATCTGGGAGATTCGCGAATTTTTATGTTTTTAAACATTAACAAGTTAAAAATTTCAAAGGCAATAATTTAAATTATGATTAAATTATTATTACGATTAATGATAAAGTTTTCATTGCACTATTAGTATTTACATATGATAAATTATATATTAAATACATGAAACCATGATTTTTTTTATCCTATGTCAACAAAACTCTTACTAATCACAGTGATAGATAAAATATGATATTGCAATGATAGAAGTTCCCTCCTACTTTATCTTTTACTTTACAATCTAGATAAAGCCATTATAGCTAATAAAATTACATTTGAATGAAACATAATGTAAAACTATATACATAAGTAATTTTGATTTAAATCAATGATTTTTTTAAAAAAATCAAGTGATTTAAATCCTAATTTAAATCAGGATTTAATTCATGTACTGTATATTTAAATTATGTATATTTAAATTTAATTAATCGTCTTTTAATAATTTTTATAAATAAAATAACGATTTTAATAACTAAAATAATGTCTAAACATATTTTATTTTATTTTATCAATTTGGCTACATTTCAAACTTTTCAATTATTATTTTATTACTTTCCATACAAGTTTGAAAAGTTATTTGATGTTGTACAGTGCTTCATACTGGGAAATGGCTGAATGGTAGGGCTCTGTCTTTCGGTCCCGAATCCTACTTCTGGCATGGATGATTCCCGCCTTTCGTAATCGGCTTTAAAATTAGGTTCCAGTCTATCTAATTAACCTTCGTGTAACAAAATATTGTTTAGTTCTTCATCTCGGTCTTCTAACATCTTGTTTTAATCTGTAAATTAATGGGTTGGAGGGATTGGTGAGAAATTCTTAGGTGTTTCTTTTCTTTTTTTTTAACTCACGTTGAACTACCTACCCAAATTATCAGGTGTAAGGCGTTTAGAGCGTCACATTCGAGGTTATCTCCACAATTTTGATCATCCTCATGAGATAGGAATTTTCTCCTGATTTCGTACCCCTCTCTTGCGTAGCCGACTTCCCAGCGAGAGGATTTTCGGACCCCGTAGCTGTTTCCTTAAAATTTCATTGATTTTTGATAGTGGTCGGAAGCAAATTAATGAAAGCATAATTTTCCGGGTGAACCTTACGGTGCTGGAGTTCGCAGGTTCGAGTCCCTTTTCTATATGAATTTTTGTATTCATCTGTATCGATATTAAGCAGTAAGTCCCGGTCAAATTAGTCTTCGAGTACCAAAAATTGACCTAAGCTCTCTAAACAACCAAATTATCGGAATTTCTTTATTACAGCATTTAACTAGGACATTGATATGACCGATACAATCTTAAAATTGCAGTTAAAAAAAAGATGTATTTTCATAGACACAAAAAGAATATGATTAAAACAAAACTGATTTGTAAAATTGTGTATTTAACTATAAACTTGTGTATGTACGTATGTGCAATAGCGTCTAAATAGTGCATTCAATTGAACTCAAATCCAATATGTGTGTTGCGAGAAAATACTAAATTTTTAATTCTGATATTTCAAAAAATTTGGTTTTCTGCATGAAAACCATGAAAATTGGCAAGTCATAAGTTAAGCATGAATATTCATTCATCAACAAATTTTTTCGGCTGCAATATAAATATTATAAAAATTAATTTTGGATGTTGTTCCAAAATTGTTATTAATTCGCTATTGCACTGCAAATCAATCAAAAATAAGAAAATGAAAAAGGGTGAGCTGATTGCTTATCAACGGGGGAAAACTTTGATAATGAAGTGGCATGATAAAAGATCTGTCGCCATTTTAAGCACGATCCATTCCACAGAAATGCAAAATATAACAAAACATGGGAAAACTTATAAAAAACCCGTACCAGTTCTGGATTGCAACCATACAATGGGTGGTGTGGACAGAATGGATGGATCTATTTAAAATTATGGCAAAATAAGAAAAACGATAACAGAAAATTATGGGATATAAGAAAAACGATGATAACAGAAAAAATATTATAAAAAAATTGTCAGGCACCTTTTAGATTGGAATTCATTCCTTCTTTACAAAACAAAAATGGAGGGAATCTTAATAATCTGAACTTCCGTTTGAAATTAATAGAGAGAATAATGGAAGAAAACATTTCTTCTGAATAAGAAAATATCTCTATCCATTCATGCAAAATTTGTGATGAAGCTTTGTGCCCCGCTTCCTGTTTTGAAAAATACCATACAAAAGAATAGAATGTTTAACATATATTTCTATATTTAAAATAACTATACGTCTTTGTTTACATCACATTTTCACATAATAAGAAATAAGCAATTGTGTATGATATAGCGATCTATTATCGATCTTCTGTTGTAAAAAATTGTAGCACTTGAAAATATGGTATTATGTATTAAGGTTATAACAAGATCATTGCATCTATAATTGTAACATCAGAAAGAACTAACAAATTTTTAGCGATATAATTATTTATTTGTAATATAAAAGAAAATATACTGTCGTGAAAACATATAGAATAAATGAGTCGAAACTAAAAGCAAGGGTGAAACCATGTTGCTGTTGACCCTTGCATGATAAAATAGTTGATTACCAGATTACACGGATTTGAGCCTATTCCCTCAGCCACAAGGATCAACCCCATGCCAGCTGAGAGATTCTGCACCCTTGCCCAATGATCTGGAACTGACGCTAAGAGTTTGAGCCTGTTTCCTTGACGACAACGATCAACCCCATGCCAGCCGTGAGACTCTGCACCCTTGCACAAAGATCAGGAACTGAGTGGTAACTTCCAGACTGTGTTTACTGATATTCTACGTGGACTGCCAATTATGACGCAACGGATTATTATCCTTATACCTGTGAGTGTTAATGAGTCCGAGGACTGAAACTCATGCGTATACATGTGGTGTCATCGATGTCAGCCAAGGTTTGTTTCAGAGTATTTTATATTAATGATAGGGAAGTGTCATTAGGAACTCTAATTTCGGCATTCCTAAAATTTTAAGATTTTGAGAGAAAGATTGAAAACAATTAAAACATTAATTACAAAGTTATGTTGAGAAATTTAATTACTGATGAATTTGAATATGATTGATGATTGGTGATTTTGAATATGATGTGTGTAACTATAAGTAAATGTTACTGGTGATTTTAATTGGTAGTAACAAAGTTATTGTGAGGAATTTAATTACTGACAAAACATTATTATTGAGGTGTATAACTATTAGTAAAAATTATTGATGAATGTAATTGGTAGTAACAAAGTTATGATGAGGAATTTTATTACTGATGGAACTGATTATCAATGATGTGTGTATCTATTAGCAAATATTTATTGTTGAAATTAATTGTGATAATTATTGCGGTTAACATTTGTGAATATCTAGAAAAATTGCATTGAATGATTAACTTGAAAGAAATTTAGAATAAGATTAAATAATTTGAAGAAAGTTTAATGAATTTTGAAGTGTTATTGTATATAAAATATATAGTAGTGTAAATAAACCATATATATTCAAGCATAACCTTTGAGCAGTCATTTTGGTACTGTGTGTCACTTTTTATACTAACCTTGAGATCATGCCAAAAATGGAATATTATGTTATAACCTTAATTCTAAAATTTAATATTATCTAATTTTGGTTTGTTAAAATAATTCTTTTTTCCGAAATTTCATTGCATATACGAAACAATAAGTAATTCTGTGTGTGAACTGCAATATTCTTTTATCGTTTTGTGTGAGTGTAATTCGTTTAACAATGAAATATAAAATTCATAGGATAAAACAATGTGATTGTAACATGACACATTTAAATAATTTGTGTATTATTATGTTTTAATTATACAAAATTTACACTTATAACATTTTTTAACCACTTGCAGTGTTTCAGAATGTGTAAATATTTTTACGGCTGTTAAAATGTATCTTTTGTGTAACAAAATGGTAATTATAGAAGTTTAAATTTTTGGTTCCTGAAATCAATGAAGAAATAAAATTTATATGGGAAAACGTGTGAAAAATATTATGCTAGTGAGATGAAATATTTAATGGAATTCTCTAGAATTTTTTATTAACTTAAAACTATAAGAGATGGTTTAAAATCTGAAATATTTAATATTTAATTTATATTTTCGAATTCTTTGTTTTGAAAATATCTGAAGTTTGGAAGAAATTGAATATAATATTTTTGCCAAATTTTCATAGCATTTTAACGTTATCATCAACCGCTACGGAGGAGTGTTTCAGAGGAACGGAAATCTCTTATACACGACCCTCAAAAGCTGTTCCCCCTTTTCCTCTGGTCTAGCGTACGGCTAGAGCGGGTGGAATAAGCCACACACACACACACACGTTCGGTTTCCTAGAAAAATTCCGCTTTCTTGTTGGGGAACAAATTTGGGGGAGACACTAGCGGGGTGCTAAATTTTATTACTGTAGAGGGTTGCGGTGACAGGCAAAAGATACTTCCGAAAAGGGGGAAAGAAGTATTTTTGCAGTGAAAACAAACTTTTTCCCAGGGAATCGGGCCGCTTGAAGGGTAGAACTGTACAAGTTTCAGAAGCCAGGATAGGTGAATTAGAGTTTCGAATTGAGCCGGTGAAAGGGTTAAATACCTTAAGGTATTTAATAATTTTAAAGCTTTTTTATCAAACAAAGTTCCATTAAAAGAAGGAGAGAGCACAATGAATTTTAGTAATTACTAATTATAATTAGTAATTACTATATTTAAAACTTAATTACTATAGTAAAAATAATTACTATAGTATAAATACTTAATTACTAAAGTAATTAAGTATTTTACTAATTAATTAGTAATCACAAATTAATTAATAATTTACTAATTAATAATTATTAATTAACGAAAATATGCGGTTGGGCCAACGGTGTGCGTTACTTGGGAAGTAATTAAGTAATTAGTAATTACTAAGTTAGTAATTAAGTAATTGCTAATTTAGTAATTAAGCAATTTTGAATTTTAGTAATTACTAAAATGTTAAACATTTTAAAATGTTTAATAAGGAGCACCATAGGCGTAGCGTCGGGGAAGCACAGGGAGCACGTGCCCCTCCCAATTGGGAGTAAAGTTAAAGTAAAGTTAAAGTAAAGTAAAGTTAAAGTTCAAGTAAAGTTAACTTTACTTGAAATAAATTAAAACGCTAATAGAAGTTCAGATAAAATCGGAAAATTGTGGAAAACTTTTAAGAAAGTTGAGTTTTTCCCGCTCTTGCAAACTGTGAAACTGAAGATCCCGATTATGTCTTTAGATACACATATGTGTCTAAAGACATAATCGGGATCTTCAGTCGGGATCAGCATAGATACATATGTATCTATGCATTGCGAATTGGCGTAGATTTGGCTGCTTTTTAACACCATTATTCACTACGACAGAAACTGGTTTGGCGAAAAGTTTGCACGTGTGGAGAAGAAATGAAGGGTAAAAAGAAATGGATGTCGGCCATTCCATGTTCAACATGATTGTAATATTACGAAGAATTCCAGAGTAAGTATATTATTTTATTAGTAATATACTTTTATTTAGTAAACAAAATGATGTACTTGGCTAATTAGTAGCATCAAGTAGTTTTCTAAAATGCATATCAAAATGAAGCGTAACTTGGTAAATTTAAGCAAAATACTTTGTTAAATGTCTATAAAAACAGCCAAAGCTTTCCTCAAATAATAAATTTAACTACTGTAATTGTATTTGCTGTTTCTCTATTTTTAGAACTCAATAAGCAATTTGTATATTTAGAATCCTTTATAGAATGGTTGTATTTAAACTTTTTGAAATCATGGATCTGTTTATGTTATTTATTTTAAATGGTTGAGTTACTTTAGTTAATCGGATCGTTCAGAAAGTTTTAAATTGAATATTTGACCAAATTTGGTTTTTACTTGTGATTCTTACCTTGTACTTTCAGTAAGATTATTTCTAACTAGAGTATTTATAATAAAAACATTATGGTAAACTTTTATTTATGCTCAAATTTCTGTTTCCCAAGTTGGTACAGATGTAGTATACGCAACGAACGCCAAGGGGCGATTTTTCGCCAAATCTGATGGTTGTTTGGCGGTTTTTATATTCTGGCAGGGAGGATTTTAAGATCGGATGGTATTTTTAAAAATTTTTTTTGCGATAAGCTTTGTTTTACTGACCGCTACAGCCAGCGGAAGCTTTTTTTTTTACTGTACAACAGCCAGCGGTATGTAGCGAAGCCAGCGGCTGGGGATTTTCTGTAATGTTTTTGGACGGATGCGTACGGAGCGTAGCGGAGTGAAGCAAGGGTATCTGAGCGAAGCGATGATCCCGTGTGCATCTACGAGTTTCATAAAGCCAGCAGTAAGTTTGTTTTCCAATTTATTGTTTACATTTCGCAGTTTAAGCCTAACAGGTCTCCGAACGGGATTTTGGCGCCAAATTGGCGATGGCCCGTTGCGTATACTACATTTGTTCCGTTATTGTAATATTTACATTTTAAGCAATTTTTGACAATATACTTAATAAAGTTTGTACATAATATTAAGGACTATTTATGAAGTAAGCTGATCACTCATTAAAATTATTCACTTGTCTTTAACATTTGATTAGCTGCTACTTATTATAATTTTTACATTTTTAGCAATATTTTTGACAATATATTTTATAAAATTTGTACATAATATTAAAGACTGTATTTTGACAATCCCATGGTATATGACTTATTTTTCTATTTTTAGCTGTCTATAAGATCATGTATTCAAGGAACTGGTATGCAGCATGTGATTCATATAGAAAAAGCAAAGGAAATAAGATTATGAATTGGAAATTCTGTAAATTTTTATTTGACTGCCAGTCCTGATCTCATTAGTACCATAGATGAAAGAATTAGAAGTGTGCTTATCATCTTATGAATGATTGAATCAAGGTAAAAACTTGCTTTGAATTCTTGGCCTATTTGTATAAACTTAAGTCTTGTTCCTCACTCTTTTTTTATTTTCCCTTGTTTCCTACTAGTATTATTTGATTCACTTTATTAAATATGTATTTTTAAATCATTATGTTAATGTGTTTTAAATTTTTAGTTATATCTAATTCGTACAGTATTTTATGCAGTAGTTTATGTAGCCTCGTGCTTAGTGAGTATCTAAAGCCAGATTTAAACATGTCTCTGAGCATGCACAGAAAGCAATTTTAGATTATAAATTATCGCTAATTAATAGAGATTATGGTTACAAAAACCATATTTGACACATCTATAGATTAAAATCTTTTGTTTAAGACCAAAATGAAATAAATTGATGCAGTAGTTTTCTCTCCCAGATAGCCCAAAGAATAGGCCTGGCTTAGCAACTTAAATATATAGATACTGTGATGTTCAGTAGATAGAAAGGCATTAGTAGGGTTGATATTTTGTACAAACATTTGTATATTTTTTTTATATTTGGGGAGTGATAAATATTGTCTAAAATTATTAAAGTGTTGGTTTTTTATGAAAGATATTGTACTAATAAAAAGCTTTGTGTTGACAAACGTACATTACAAACTCCCATTTATTCCTCCCAAAGCCCCGAATTTCGGTGGACTTTGGGAAGCCAGTGTCAAATCATCTAAATACCATCTTAGACGAACTATTGGTGATCGAAAGCTGACCTTGGAAAAATTCCAGATTATTACAATTCAGATCGAAGGCATCTTAAACAGCAGACCGTTAATTCCGATGAGCTCAGATGTGGATAATTTAGATGTTTTAACTCCATGACATTTTTTGATAGGACGCATTTTGAATACAATTCCTGAACCACTAATAGTGAACAAACCATATAATTTATTAACAAATTAGCAAAAAAACCACCAAAATTGTTCAAGTCATATGGAAAAAATGGCAGATTAGTTATTTAAATCATTTACAAAATCACACCAAATGGCATGTTGAAACACAAAATTTACAACCTGGTCTAATGGTTTTAGTTAAAGAAGATCACTTGCCACCACGTAAATGGTTGATTGGACGTATTCAAGAAGTGATACCAGGATCCGATAATAGAATTAGAGTAGCTGTGGTGAAAACAAACCACGGTATATATAAACGTAGTATTA
Source organism: Dolomedes plantarius (assembly GCA_907164885.2). NCBI lineage: Eukaryota > Metazoa > Arthropoda > Arachnida > Araneae > Dolomedidae > Dolomedes > Dolomedes plantarius. The sequence goes on along the minus strand of OU015494.1, from coordinate 54,883,971 downwards.
GAAAGTTATGTGTATTACCTAATCAAAATATGTAAATTTTTAGTTGGTTTATGTTTTGAATTTATATTTAATTTGAATATTCGTGTATTATTGATAACGTTATTTACATTTTAAGTTATCTGTATTCATTTAGAACTTGTTTAAGCCAAAATATGAGGCAAAATTGTTTTGTAATATATTGTTCATTTTATGTATTCAATTGTAATAACTGTATTTTAATGTATTTTGAAATATAATATTTCAACCTGAGGAGAATGTTGACGCCAATGGCTATGTTGGCAATCGCCAAACGCGCTCTTGAAAGAATACAAATATAGGTATCATAGTTTTTATTTCTTAAGTTGGCATCGTAAACTAAAAGATATTAGAATTTGTTTGAAATCGCTTGTTGCATAAAAAAGTTTGTTACGCTCGCACATCGTATGGTCGATGTTTCATGTATTGATTTTTTCCATACATTAGTATTGTAGATAATTCATTTAAGTAAATAAAATTGTTATTAATTCGTGTGTCGTATGGTCGACAAAGGTTTTGATATAATTTATTAGTCTACAGTCCATTCCAATACAACAAATTTGGGACCAGTGCAACGTATGACATTTGGCTCATACAGTACTTAAGAAAAGTCACTACGAATGAAGCCCGTATTTATGGATAGCAACTTCCACTTACACAATATCAATATATATATATATATATATATATATATATATATATATATATATATATATATATATATATATATATATATATATATATATACAGAGGCTGTTCGGACATTTTTTAGACGATTTTGGTAAGCGGTAATAAAAAAATCGTTTGCTGCAAAAGAAATAATTGCAATTGTACTATGTTTTTAAAAGTCAAAATTATCGCCTGCGGCTTGAAAGTTTTGTTTTTATTCAAAATGTCGTTTTTAACAAAGTAGTGGTTCGAAGGCTACATTTATGCTCTTTCCGAAGAGAAATATGCATACTCCGTTATCCAAACACGATGTTAGAGTCATGGTTTTGTGATATCTAAAGAGTCGATAGGTAATATCGTCAACAAGAAAGGAAAAAAACGTCAAATTGGAGCCTCAAGTGGTACAAAAATTCCAAACAACTATCCAAGGAAAAAACGGACATCTTCGACTATTGCAAAGGTACGTTGTTTAATGCTAAAAGAAAATCCCCCTAGTCAATAGACAGTTGCAAAATCATTAAAATGCTCGGTGTCCACTGTAAACAAAATGATAAACGTTGATTTAAATCTTAAGAAAGCGAAAAAACGCAATGTGCATCGTCTTCTTCCAAATCATATCGCTGAACGCAGGACACGCTGCAGAATTCTATATGAGAAACACTTATCCAAAGAAAAATGGAAAACAATTGTCACAATAGATGAATCATGGGTGCATTTAAATGATTGCAACAAAAAAAGAGCCATTTCTTATCATAAAAGGGGAGGAAAAAATTTAAGTACATGGTTCAAAGAATCGAAAGAAAGTTTTTCTAAGGGATTCATGATTGTTGCTGGTTTTTCTTATAATGGCAAGTTAAAAATAAAGAGAGTGGAAAAAAATGTCAAGATTAACTCCAAATACTATCAGGAACATATTTTATCGCCAATTTTTCTAAATGAAATACCATCGCTTTACCCACAGTGCCACCAATCTGTGAGACTCCATCAGGACAAAGCTAGCAATCACACATCAAAATCCACTGTAAATTTTCTAAAAGATATGGAACAAAAAACTGGTATCAAGGCCATACCCTTCACTGATATCCCTACTAAATCTCCCGATGTATCACCTATGGATTTTTGTGCTTTCGGACTTTTAAAATCTGCATTATAATTTCAGAATAAGGGATGTCAAATAGAACATTTAAAACACAAGAATTTTATGTAATTTAGTTTTGTGAATACAATATACATCGTCTAAAAAATGTGTGAACAGCCTCTGTATATTGTATCAGACCTGAAGACAAATTGGAAGATAAAGTGTTTATAAAAATATATATATAATGAAAAAAATATTTATATAAAGGTAATCTTACAAAAAGTATTTGTCATATTAACTCAGCATGAGTGTGCAATTTGACACCAGTTGATTATAATGGAAAGGTGTTTATTTAAAAAAATTGATATATGTAGTAAAGTGACTGATTAAAAACAACAGGTATCATTGATATTATAAATTATATATATATATATATATATATATATATATATATATATATATATATATATATATAGAGAGAGAGAGAGAGAGAGAGAGAGAGAGAGAGAGAGTGACATGAGATTTACAATATCACTAAGGATATAATCTATAAGATTTATTCTCTTTAAAAGATATAAAGTGTTTAAAACAAAACACTTTATATAAGCAATGTCAAGCAAAATGTAAACTGTTAAAAATAACATTAAAATTACAATGTATTGTTGCTTTTTGTACATTTTAATATTTAACTATGGAAACTTTTTGATTTCATAAAAGAGTTAATTTTGTAGTTTTCAAACTACTTTTTGGGGAAAAGAGTTATGCATTTTTCAACCCAGCCAGCAACTCTTTGTTCATTGGGCCAATTGTCAAACTATCCTAGGGTCAATAGTTTGACATTTTGCTAATTTTCAGCAGACCGTTTACAAAGCGAATTTTCCTTTTCTAAACAGTTTATTAAGTTCTAGTATTTAGCCACAAATAATTTATATAAAAATAGTATATCCGAAATTCTTTTTTGAATATATAAAATAGGATATTCAAAAATGCTTTTTTGAATATACTATTTTTATATAAATTATTGGTGGCTAAATACTAGAACTTAATAAACTGTTTAAAAAGGGGAAATCCTCTTTGTAAACGATTTGCTGAAAAATAGCAAAATGTCAAAACTATTGACCCTTGAATAGTTTGACCATTGGCCTGATGAACAAAGAGTTGCTGGCTGGATTGAAAAATGCATAATAGCCCCAAATGCATTTAATGTAGGCTTACCTACAAAGTTGATTATTGGGCCAACTGATTGCCTACTGTTGACCAACCTCGTGCCAACGGCCAAATCATTTAAATCCAACCGTTGGGCCAACAGAACGCCAACGGCCAAATCCTGTAAATCCAATGGTTGGGTCAACTGAATGCCAACTGTTGGGCCAACCTCGCGCCAACGGCCAAAAACCACCGTTGGTCAACCATGCCCGAAAGTGGTTGGCCAACGACTTGCCAACGGTTTTGTGTTACTTGGGATTAGCTCAAATTACCACCCAGTTTAATGACGGTGCCAGTCGTACAGTCAGTAAACGGACTGTGCAACGCTCGCTTCACCGTATGGGTTTCGGGAGCATTCTACCTACGAGAGTACCATTGCTCTATACTCGCCATCGGGCTGCACGTCTTGCCTGGGAAAGAGAGCACAGAGACTGGAGTGTAGAGGACTGGAAACGAGTAGCATGGAGAGATGAATCTCGATTCCGACTACTTAACGCCGACGGATGGCTGAGAATATGGCAACAGGCTCATGAAGCCATGGATCCTACATGCCTGGCTGGAACTGTACAAGGGCATGGTGGCTCAATCATGCTTTGGGGTGTTTTTTCGTGGCACAGTTTGGGATCTTTGGTGCGTGTACCAACCTCCCTCAATGCAATTCGGTACGTAGAGTTGCTGGGTGATCACCTCCATCCGTTTATGCTGTTCTGTTATCCGCACGGTAATGGAGTTTTCCAGCAAGACAACTGTACCTCTCACAAGTCCCGGTTGGCTACTGGCTGGTTGGATGAGCATTCCTCTGACTTCTCTGTCATGAATTGGCCACGTAGAAGCCCAGACTTAAATCCTATTGAGCATCTTTGGGATGTTTTGGAACAAGGCGTGAAAGGCCATCACACAGCACCAAAGAACCTTACTGAATTATGGACAGCTTTAGCCAATATTTGGCAAGCCATTCCCGTGGAACGTTTCCAGAAACTTGTTGAATCTATGCCTCGTCGTGTGGCAGCCGTTATCAAGGCCACAGGAGGCCCAACTCGTTACTAGGTAGGTATCCCTAATTCAGTGGCACTTCAGTGTATATATATACAGTAGAATCTCGATCTATGGTTTTCGAAGGGACCGACTGAACTAAACTATGGATGCGGGAAAACGATAGATGCGGGAACACACAAAAAAGTATTAACATACCTTAAAATTTGATATCCCTAAAATATATACATAAATGCATACATAAATGCATACATACCCTTAGTGTAACTGAAGATAACATTACAAAGTTGTACTGAAATCCAAGATAATAATAATATAAAAAGAAATACACGTAGATACACAGGAATTTTGATTCAAATAAAAGTACTTAATCGTCGTTTGTTTTTCGGCAGTTTTCTCTCCACAAGTAAACAATATTTTTTTGTGTTGCAAATTGCATTATTTTCGGTATTGGTTATTGTGTGAGAGTATAAAGAAGCGGCAGCCGTGAATCGTTTGTAACTAGAACCATTCCATTGCACTGGATGGGGTCCGACATAAGACCACGAGGAAGTTCTGCTTCCGGGTGAAACACTCATCGGCCAGTGTAGAACTGCAGTAATCAGAAACTTCTCACACACTAGACCAAACACCAGGGCGTCTCCATCCCAAGTCCAACAAAAAAGCTGACTGTGAGCCATTGCTGATAAGATCAGAAATGTTGAATAGTCGGGGAATTTGGAATGAGTTGCTGAAAATAGGGTACTCCAGGGGCTAAAGAATTAAGGAACACCAACGACGAACAAATAATGGGAGTGGTACAATAAAGCGAAACCAGGCTAAACAAGAGAGAACAAAAATACGAGACCGGGCATCTCAAATGTTCTGCTCCTTGTGTAATTAGAGCGTCATTCTAGCTCAATCCAGAGCTAGAAATCCAATTTCGGGTTCAGTTACTTGTATTATAAAAAACGATCGATCCGATAAATTAATGTAAAGATGCGATATTCTGAACGAATATTGCGGGAAAACGATGGATCGAGGAACGATACGTGCGGTCTTTATTGCATGTTTTCTATGGAATCTATTCGGGACTGGGTGAAATAAACGATACATACAGGAAAATGATCATTCGGGGAACGATCGATCGAGATTCCACTGTATATATATATATATATATATATATATATATATATATATATATATATATGTGTGTGTGTGTGTGTGTGTGTGTGTGTGTGTGTGTGTGTGTGTGTGTGTAGAAGTGAAATGGTATAATTCCCCACGGTGTGTGGCCAATAACGAATGTATTACAAAGGATGCAGAGGCAGGGGTAAATACAGGCTTGTAAACCAATAAAAAATAGAAGAATAGCTGTCGGTGTGGCCAGTGATAGCGATCTGAAGTCTAAATTTTACAAGATGGATGGTCGTTAGTTTATGGCCCACAGTAAAAACATCAGATGAGAAGGGTCAAAGTTGTTTTGCAAAGTAAAATTATGTTGGGGGAGGTACTTCATAGACTATGGACAGAGGCGACAGAGGCGGTGTAATACAGAACCAATTGGAGCAGGAAACACTGAAAGAAAAACAGCCCACTGCCCAATGAAAGTGAGGGGCGGGCCAGAATGCCCCCCCCCCCTGTAAACGGACAACAGCTCCGCTAAGGACGCAAGGTTTTGAAAAAGGAGACGGATCTGATTTTTGGTTCCTCGGAGTTAGATGTTAGACACTGTCGTCTGCTCCAGAGCCTTGGAGAAGTGCGAATATCCCGCCAAGGTGTTCCTACACTGGAGATGATACTGGGTCCCGGTCGCCGATGCTACGATCATCGCTGCATACATCCGTTATAGTAAGTGCCTCCCCAATAGACTCTAAAAATGATATTTGACTATATAGTTTGCCTCTGCTTCTGGGTTCTCTATGTTAAAATTGTTAATATGAAACGGATTGTTATATTAATAGCTCTGACAAGTTAATTGAAATTTGGGTTATCAAATAAATGTATGTTTAAGGTCAATGCGTTGTATTCCTTACTTGTTCCAACCCATGCATGCATCCATTGTTTCTAGGTAATTAACACCTATATCTATGGGAAAACAACTTTGAGCCTTCTCATCTGACGTTTTTACTGTGGGCCATAAACTAACGACCATCCATCTTGTAAAATTTAGACTTCAGATCTCTATCACTGGCCACACCGACAGCTATTCTTCTATTTTTTATTGGTTTACAAGCCTGTATTTACCCCTGCCTCTGCATCCTTTGTAATACATTCGTTATTGGCCACACACCGTGGGGAATTATACCATTTCACTTCTACTAGGATATAGGTGTTAATGACTTAGAAACAATGGATGCATGCATGGGTTGGAACAAGCAAGGAATACAACGCATTGACCTTAAACATACATTTATTTGATAACCCAAATTTCAATTAACTTGTCAGAGCTATTAATATAACAATCCGTTTCATATTAACAATTTTAACATAGAGAACCCAGAAGCAGAGGCAAACTATATAGTCAAATATGATTTTTAGAGTCTATTGGGGAGGCACTTACTATAACGGATGTATGCAGCGATGATCGTAGCATCGGCGACCGGGACCCAGTATCATCTCCAGTGTAGGAACACCTTGGCGGGATATTCGCACATCTCCAAGGCTCTGGAGCAGACGACAGTGTCTAACATCTAACTCTGAGGAACCAAAAATCAGATCCGTCTCCTTTTTCAAAACCTTGCGTCCTTAGCGGAGCTGTTGTCCGTTTACAGGGGGGGGGGGCATTCTGGTCAGCCCCTCACTTTCATTGGGCAGTGGGCTGTTTTTCTTTCAGTGTTTCCTGCCCCAATTGGTTCTGTACACCGCCTCTGTCGCCTCTGTCCATAGTCTATGAAGTACCTCCCCCAACATAATTTTATTTTGCAAAACAACTTTGACCCTTCTCATCTGACGTTTTTACTGTGGGCCATAAACTAACGACCATCCATCTTGTAAAATTTAGACTTCAGATCGCTATCACTGGCCACACCGACAGCTATTCTTCTATTTTTTATTGGTTTACAAGCCTGTATTTACCCCTGCCTCTGCATCCTTTGTAATACATTCGTTATTGGCCACACACCGTGGGGAATTATACCATTTCACTTCTACAATATATATTGGTTATGACGAAGTAAATATGCTGACTATTTAAATTGGTAGAAATATATGTTCAGTAATTTTTTTTTCTCCGATCGGAAATATGTGCACCTAGTGCATTCAGTGTGATTGCACTAGAAATGCGACAAGGGTGATGACAAGGGTGTGTTTTGCTAATTCTTTAGCTATTAGAGGAAGTAGGAATAATAGGAATAATAGGGCTACAGAGGAAAGAGGAAGAAAATCATCTATTAACATCTCATCATCGTCTTAATACACTTAGGCAGCCAGGTCACTATCATTCTCATCCCAAAAGTAAACGATGTTTTCTCTATAAGTCTTCGACGTAAAAGAGGAAATATTCTTTTTATTTCTTTCTGTTAATGAAGACAGGTGTTGTTAGAGATCTTTAATAAAGGCGAAATAGCGTAAAGTGAACTTTCGGAAACCGAAGAATGCCTATATCTATTAAAAGGGATCTGAGCTCGCCCAAGTATAACTTCATTTAAAGTCTCTGATTTATGACGTATGTGATCCTCGTGTTTCTCAGAATGAACTAACCCTCAAAAATATACTTCTCTTCCGAAAATCTAGACTTAGCAAACACACAACCTTTTAAAACTTAATGAAGAATCATAATTTTATATTTTGTTTATATTATCCAATTAAACATAAGAAATTACTTACTATTGAGTCAGTTTTGTTTCAGCCAGCTGGTGTCTGCGCTTTTCCAAACGGAAAGCAACAAAATAAAATGTGAGTTTCATGGGGTGATCGAGGCCGCATAGTGGATACAGTTTATACTGCTTGCCTTTCACCTGAAAGCTAAAAAAATCATTTGTTAGAAAGATTAGGTAAACGAATCATATACAAGATGGTCAAGTACATAAAGGAATGTTGAATATTCAGAAAACAGAATTATAAGATTATGATTGATTTTCCGTTAGAAAAAATGACATCGTAATGTGAGACAAAATCAAATGCGCGTGATGTCACATAGTTTAATACCGAGAGTCCTTACATAGAAATGTAGAGATATAAATGTTAGTGTCAGTTTGAATTATCAGCCGCAGAAGAAGTTATGCTTTAAAAAGTTCATTCATAGGCCTTCTCATCTATATATATAGGGTTTGTATAAAAAGTATCGGGAAAAGTTTCGGAAAAATAAATTTATTTGAGATATTGCTATAATTCCTCAAAAGTCTTCAAATTACATCTCTTGACCGTCGACACACTTTTGCCTGCGGCTTTTCCACGACTCGAAGGCTCCCTGGTAGGCGAATTCTGGAACGTCCTTAAGGGTACGCGTTCAAGCTTCTTTGGCGGCACTTATGGTCCCATGGTGGTGTCCTTTGAGGGAGGATTTCACTTTTGGAAACAGGAAATAGTCTGCTGGTGCCAAGTCGGGACTGTCAGGGGGTTGGGGAATCGTCTGGATGCCGTTTATTGTCAGGTACTCGGTGACCTTGGAGCAGGTGTGGCTGGGTGCACTGGGACGAGTTTAGTGCAAATCTTTCGCATCGCCAAATTTTCAGTGATAATGCTGTTCACTGTCATCTTATCAATGCCAATTTTATCTATTACCATGTGCACACTTAACCAACGGTATGAATTCAGCACTTCACGCACTCGTTGCACATTGTCGTCGGTTCTTGAGGTCGACGGCAGTCCAGCGCGGGGCTCGTCCTCTACACTCTTTCGGCTATCTTTGAAGAACTTGTGCCACTAAAAACTGCAGTTTGTGACATGCTTTCATCCTTGAACACTTGGCAAATCATGGCCAACGTCTCCGTACCTGATTTCCCCAGTCCAACACAAAATTTAATGGCGTACCGCTGTTCATTCGTTCACTGCATTTTGCGCTTGCACCGAGTCACTCGACAGGGGTCCACTGAAAACACGATCTAGCCTGAACGAACGCTCGCAGGCGACTGGCGCTTGGTGCGTCTTGTAGGTCACACCCCCCACCACCGAGCATGCACGGTACGAGCACGCTCCAACGTACAGTTACGTCAGGAAAAAAATTGTTCCCGATACTTTTTATATAAACCCTGTATATAAGACAGTTCCGTAACTGACTGACAGATAACGCACAGACCAAACCGCTGGACCTAAAGGACTGAAATTTTGCATGGCAATTCTTCTTATAGTGTAAGGGTCCCATGAGAGAGCCCTAAGAGAGATTTTTGAAAAATTCTTCTTAGATTTTTTAAAATTAAATTTTTAAGCTGTTTTTGAAACATTCTTTAAAGTTTGAATTTAAAATAATAATCTGAGGGTTATAAAATTTATATCATGAGAAAAATCCTAAAAATTCCTTTAAAATGAAATTTTTTTCGAATCTTTACTCCATTTTCTAATTTTTGGTGAATTTTTAAAGATTAATTTTTAGAATTTAATTAACTAAATGCTGATCACGTGGTTTCTTTTCTTTTTATGATATTTTAAATTAATTTTGCGTCAGATGCATAACAACGAAATAAATTGACAAAACAAGAATATTAAAATACAGTAAAAGATAAAATTTAACCACTAGACTAATTGAGATGGAATTTTTTTAAGAATTTAATTCAAATTAGTATGTTTTATGGATATTAAACATATAAATTAATTGCATACATTGACCGTTGTATTTAATTTGAATATTTTCTTCTACATTATTTTGAATATAAAAATATCTGTTACAATTTTTTTATAATTGTTTTTTTTGGGGGGGACATTAATTGCATACATTGACCGTTGTATTTAATTTGAATGTGCTCGGTAGTGAAGCACGGGTATTCAGCTAGTTAAGCATAGAAATGGAAAGACATGTTAACACGCGTATTAAATGAGTGAAATAAACTTTCACTCATTTAATACACATGTTAAGTAATGACTTAAATTATCTTAAAAGAGAAGAACTAAATGTTTCCCATGGCATAGCCCATAATGCATATCGTATGTATTTAGTACATTAAAAATTAATGAGAAGGAAATCAAAATGTACGCTGTAACAAGATGTTATTTTCTAAACTTAAGAAACTGATGAAAATAACACTAGTAATAAAAGTATAACTTTAAAACGATGCAATATCAGCCACGTGGTCTCACTCATATATATCCCCTTTAAGTAATTTGGCAAGTCCTACCTAGAACCTTCTTTTTTATGATGGATGTTCTAAACACTACTTGAGCAAGCATTGTTATGGTCATTTCTAATAAACTTTAAGGACAAAATATTCAGAAAAAAAATGTGTTTTGCCAACCTGGAGCTTTACATTAATTAGCACAGCTAATCTTATGTGAATAGCTCTCCGTCCGGGATATAATAAATAGATTGTATTTTATTCTTTGTCCAGGAACAACATTATGTCGTTGAAGAAGATATCAGGAAATTCTAACTTGGTTACTAATTCAAGACTTTTTAGGAATGTCATGTTTTCCTGATTTTATTATGCTTTAAGTTCTTTAAGTTTCTCTTTGTATACTTATAAGTCATCGCAAATGGTTAAAAACTGTATCTAACTTTTTTAACTTGCTTTCAAACAAAGGACGGGTAATTCTCTTATTGTAGGAATTATATATTTTCCAGATCTTCCACATTCAAATATTACCTCCGACTAAACTCCACAGAATTTTCTCGTTATTCTGGCAAAACTGCATCGTTTTAATGTGCTTTTTGAATTATGTTTTCAAATTCCTTAAAAGCTGTAAGCTTATGAATTTCCAGTTGACACAAATATTTTAAAAGAAATTATTAGTAAAGAAGTAGTATGAAATTAAAAGAGGTATTTAATTATTATTATTGTTGTTACACATAATTAAATTTAAAAAATTTAAAAACTGAAAGGCATTTGGATGTGCGAATATTTTTCACCTGTCGTCTATGGGCTAACAATGACTCGGTGAGAAAATCGTATTTTCAATGGGCAAAGAGGTTTTAATTTTCTGCTTCAAATATCTTAACCAGTAATTTGAAAAATCCCGTTGTTTCCTCGAAATACAATTTCAGTACCTTCGGAAACTTAATGGAATTAATCTCTACTTTTACCTTATTTCATTCTTCTTGTGTTTTCCTAAATAGAATTCACCGTTAACGTGATCAAGAAGAGATAGATGGTAGTCACATTTGGTTGCGAAACATTTGATTACGTATATTACGTAATATCAATAAGTTAGTTTGCAGATTCTTAATATAAAATATTTTTATCAATGCTTTATGTTTAAAAAAAATCCGCTGATTAATAAAACGAAAAAAAGTAAAATAAATATTAACATTTTTATACCATTGATTACTCAAAATAAATAATGAAATGAAACATTTACATGAATTTACATTAAATTTGTGTTAAGCTAGTGTTTTTTATGTGTCTTTCAACAATCAAGTTTCCATGATATCTGGAACCCTGGAGTTAATGGGAAATCTCCTCACTTTCTTAACTGGAAAAAATTCTATTAAAATAGGAAGAAAATATTGCAAAACAGGGATTACTGATGTTGAATTTTGACGCATCATTTTCAAAAAACATTTATATATCCAACGCAGGGGAAAAAAAAAAACGAGAGAGTATATTCAGATCTAGCTGTCAATCTGAGAAAAAAAATCCTGTTGGAGGAAAATAATGTATATGGCACGAAAGGTGACTATTTTCCTCTGGCCATCTAAGTTGATATAAAAAAGAACTGAATTATGGTTATTTAAGCTAGCTGAGAACATGTTGCTAAATATCTGTCGTACGTGAATAATTATAGCAATTATTAAGCAGAAAAAGTTATTTGTTAGAGTTATTTGTTAAAAGTTTTTACAAATTAAAAACAGCCTTTAAAGATGAACGTCGAGTTTTAAGTCTAGTGTCAATCCCGAAAGAGTATTAAGAGTATAGAAATGTAGAAGGAGCAAGTTTATGCTATGAATAAGGCATAAAGGCAGAACTTCAGAATAAATGTCTTAAATGGCATTTACTTTAAATAATAGACTGCCTGCAACGAACAGATCTTACTTTTTTTTCGCCCTATCTCAGATAATTTCATATTCTAATATGCTAATTATTTTCAGGCCATATTACGATTGAATAATGGAACCAGATGAGACTATTAACGTCTAAGTCCAAGTGTATAGTAGTTTTAAGAGTAAAGAAAAGCAAATTTCGTTGATATAGTTGATCGCTTAAAGCATGATTCTAATGAAAAACATTTCAAATGCATGCAATACAAATTAAACAATAAACTATAGAAAATGGTGCATTTCGTAATGTTTTTTAGATTTTCAAATGCCACAGAAAGTTTGAAAACTATATAGACTTTTAAATTAAGTGTAATATTTTAATGGAACCGTTTGAATAAATATCTACACAAAAGCTCGTAAATGCCAGTGAATGGAAGGGTATTCGGGTGAAGCATTCAGAAAATTCAGTTCAAAGAAGAGACGAAACATATTTAGAGACAAAATTTTATATTGATTTCGTTTTTATATTATTGCTGAGTTTGAGGACAAAATGATCAGAATTGAATTGCATCAAGAATTAAATGTCTGGGTGACTAATAATAGATATTTAAAACAAATAATACGCAATTCAAATATCGAGTTCTTCTCAAAAATTATTAATTGGCTAATTAATAATTCTTTCCCAAACTATGATTATTACAAACTGAGGAAAGCAGTGAACAATTTAAGCAGTTTTAAAATAAGAGACGTACAGACCCCTAAACACAGAGGGAGTAAGGGTCTTCCAGAACTAATACATATCATTCAAAAAAAATTTTTAAGAATTCTACAATACTTAATTTCAATAATTTACAATAATTGGGGATTCTGCTTTAACAAAAGAAAATAATTATTATGATTATGTTATAAAAATGTCGCTAAAATATTTAAATTGTCTTAATACTCTGACTTACGTTATAAAAATGTCGCTAAAATATTTAAATTGTCTTAATACTCTGACTTACGTTATAAAAATGATAACCGGCAAAATGTATTCCAGAGAATTTGACTACAAATGATACATACAGATCAAGATATTCTTTCAACGTTTGAACAGAGGGCAATTTCTCAAGAATGCACCCTAACTCCCTTTATACACTAAATATTATTTCCTTAAACTTTAGACATTGGGCAAACAATAGCTAGCCCATGGGATTTTTCCTAACTAAAAAACAGAACACAAAAAACACTAAATATCCTGTAAGAGCTGTATACGAACAAACCAAGACTCCTTGTGGAAACCAACTAATATTGGGGGGAAATAAACACAGCTAAACTTTGTATAGTCAGTTATGTTATTATCAGGTAACAGACTTTTGTTATAATCGGTTCGAAAGTAGTTTCATTTGTTGAGGACTTTACAGGGGAAAAAAACTAATCAGATTAATTTTACCCGCTTCTAGTTTATAAACGTTACCCTAGTACGTATACCGTCACTGCAACTGCAGCTGTTAAGACTCAAATGGATGATCAGCTCACTCGAAAATCCCTGATTCAGTGGCGATAATCATTCAACTATTAGTAGGAAATTCCACTCACCGAAGGAAATTAGTACACTCATGTTTAAAATTAGCTTACATCTATCAAACTGTAAGCTTTGAATGCATCAAGATGGGATTTCATTTGAGGTCTACTGTTTGAATACCATGTACTGATGGCCGGTTTAATCAATGGTTTTTTTACTTGTAATCTGGTCAGTCTTGTTGTATTTCGAGAAAACTATTCAAAACTTCAGCATGTCATCGTCTTTGGACTACAAAACTTTTTAAACAGATTTCATTGTGCTTCAAAGAGTGTGACACGCCATGCTGTGATTGTTCGAAGGAACACAATTTTCAGAGGATAGAAAATTCTGTGCTCGCAAGAGATTTCTTCCCCTTTCAGTATAGATTCAAATCAATAGCATTGCACTTTCAGATATTTAATCAAGTAGCCAATGCGTTAAATGTCTATTTATAAATATTTGAAGTGCAAAATACATTTTTCATCCAGAAGATTCGGTATCCGATATATAAGAGACTTTTAACTCTTTTCCTCTATAAACGGAAGGCAAGAGAGAAGAAGTCATCTTCACAGAATTTGAAGAAAACGAAGAAAAGAGGAAATACCAAAGAACATTTTGTTCGCTTTATTCGGCTCGCAAAAGGAAATGTGCAATTGGAGAAAATGGAAAGATGTTCCAAAATACAAGACAACTCAGTGGGGAAAATCTTGTAGTTAACAGGTGCAGCTGAAAAATACTTTTACGAGAGGCACGTTATTTCGCCATCAAATATATACGAGTTCCATAATAAGTGGTAAATATTTGGAACTACTCGAGAAAGGAGAAAAATTTAGTAATAAGTACAACAATTTACGATAATTCAGCACATATGTGAAAAAACTAAACTAAACTGAAAATATGCAGAATTTTTTTAGTTTTAAGGTCAACGAGGCTCACTTTTAAGAATTTTCTTTACTCTAAGCTCTTGATCCTTGTTAAATCTGAAAACACTAATCTCTGACACAAAATTTAATTTCTTGGAAAAGGAAATATTTCACAAATATTTATGGCATGACACAAAATCAATATTTGTCAATGAGTCATATTTAGAGGTACGTAAATTTCGCATAAAAAATACAGAAATTTCGCAAAAAAAATATTACAATAAATAAAATTTCAGTTTATTCGCAAATATATATATATATATATATATATATATATATATATATATATATATATATATATATATATGTATATATATATATATATATATATATATATATATATATATGTATATATATATATATATATATATATATATATATATATATATATATATATATATATATATATATATATAATATATATATATATATATACATATATATATATATATATATATATATATATATATATATATATACACTCAAGAGCCAAAATATTATGACCACCTGTCAATAACGAGTTGGCCCACCTTTGGCGCGCAACACAGCTTCAACCCGCCTTGGCATGGATGCCACAAGTCCTTGGTAGATGGCAGGAGACAGATTGTACCAGATGTTTAAGCAACGGTCACGCAAATCCGAGATCTTGCGAATTGGTGGTTTTTGAAATCTGAGCTGCCGTCCCATGACATCCCAAATGTGTTCTATCGGATTGAGATCCGGTGAGTTAGGCGGCCAGGACATTAACTGGAATTCAGCATCATGTTCCTGGAACCACTCCAACACAAATTTAGCCTTGTGACTCAGGGCGTTGTCCTGTTGGAACATTCCATTTCCAGCTGGAAAAACAGAGGCCATATAAGGGTGTAACTGGTCCGCAATGATGTTCAGATACCCTGTAGCATTCATGGTCTGCTCTACCACAACCACGGGTCCCAGAGACGCCCAAGAGAACGTCCCCCAAAACATAATACCACCACCACCGGTCTGTGTATGACCTACTGTACATTGAGGGAGCAACAGTTCGCCTGGAAGACGGCGTATCCTGACACGGCCATCGGCATGATGAATGACAAACAGTGATTCATCTGACCAGGCAACGCTCTCCCACTGATCCATGGACCAGTCGCGATGTTCCCGGGCCCAGTGCAGGCGCAGTTGGCGATGACGCTTGGTCAGCAAAGGCACACGAGTGGGACGTTTGCTGTGTAGCCCCATATCCAACAGTGTTCGCTGAACGGTGTGTTGCGATACTATTCTACTTGGCCCTGCATTGTATTAGGCTGTCAGCTGAGCCATTGTCTGGCTCCGTTTTTGCTTCACCATGCGAGACAGTCTCTGACGACCTTTTTCTTTGATAGCGTGTGGACGTCCAACACCATGTCGTCTACTGCTGGTTTCACCGTCATTCATCCACTTTGCATAAGTACTAACAACTGTAGGTCGCGAACAACCCACGAGTCGTGCAGTTTCGGAAATACTTGTTCCGAGTCTTCGAGCCATTACAATCTACCCTCTATCAAAGTCGCTTAGATCCACAGACGTTGTTGAAAGGAGTGAGCGATATATGAACAACTACTATGCATTTGAATATGTTTTGAAAAACTAAACCAAACTATATTTTAGTATGAAGTATTTTAAGCTGCATTTTACACTTTGAGATAATCCGAGTCACAACGTTTTTGGGTTGATTTCACCTTTCAATCTTCGCTTCACTCCTTTATCTCACTCTAAGAGTTTAATATAAGTAGTTATAAAATATTTGTATGGTAGATAATGAAAATTCCCTGATTTGTGTTTTTAGTTATAAAGCTGATAAAAGGCAAGAAGTTATGTGCAACGTATAGTTTAATTTTATAAACGAGAATCCATAGGATTTGTTTCTAGTTAATGTGTCTTGCAAGTGATTAGCGATTGTAATCCTATATGATGAATCAAAATTCTCCCCTATTAAACAACACAACAGGTTGTAAGGGATATGTAATCTATATATATAAAACAGTTCCGTAACTGACTGACTCACTGACTGACTCATTGACTGACTGACATACAACACACAGACCAAACCGCCGGACCTAAAGGGCTGAAATTTTGCATGGCGAGTCTTCTTATAGTGTAGGGGTGCACTAAGAAAGATTTTTGAAAAATTCTTCTTAGATTTTTTTTAAAATTAAATTAAGCTGTTTTAGTAACTTTTTTTTAAGTTTGCATTTAAAATAATAATTTGAGGGTTATAAAATTTATATCACGAGAAAAATCATAAAAATTCCTTTAAAATTAAATCTTCTTCGAATCTTTACCTCCATTTTCTGATTTTTGGGGAATTTTTAAAGATTAATTTTTATAATTTAATTTATTAAATGCTGATCACGTGATTTCTTTTTCTGGTTCTTTAAATAAATTTATCGTCACGTCCTAGGAACGAAATAGACAAAAAAATATTTTTCTTTTCTTGCTAATGCGGCAGACGATTGGACATTGTCTAAAAAAATATTGAAATACAGTAAAAGATATGTTCCTCAAACTGTACTATATTCTTTAGTATGTCGGGGCTCCCCCATTTTGATTATGACTCCTCCCCAGGTCAGTTATTCACGTAAATTTATAGACTCTTCGAGTTTTTTATTCGAGGGCAGGATGCTCCGACATCCCCACGGTTGACCCACGTGGTACTCTTATTTCCAAGAAAATTGGATGTCCGTTGAATTTCCTGGAATTTCTTTCTCCCGTCCTGAGGAATTCAGGGGGTGATATGTTTCTTGGAAAATTGGTGCAGTTCCTCCTTTTTCCAATATGGCCGTTTTATGCCCCGTAATCATGTTTGAAAAACAAAATGGCTATGACGTTGGAAGGAGTTCAAAATGTCCAAATTGTGGATCCTTCATAACAATATATATTGGCATTAATTGCATACATTGACCGTTGTATTTAATTTGAATGTACTCCGTAGCGAAGTGCGGGTTTTCAGCTAGTTCACAATATAAAATTCTCTCACATCGCCAGGAGGATCAAATGCCTTGGCTCCGAAATCCAAAGGAGTTGATCCGATCCCGCACTTATAGTAAAGTGCCATTATGAGGATCGATGAGCACTTTGGTGTTATGAGGATTATTTCATACATATTTATTTTAAGATTTTACTCAAGGTAATACTTTTGATGCCTATTTACCCGAATTAATTAACTCAGGGAAATTTACATTTAATAACATTAGTTTTTTTTCTTATGTTTGACCATGTGTTCTTTTGATTTAATTCTTCCTTTTGTAGATCAATCAAACTTCTATAAAAGGATAATAAAACTGATGACAATTTTTAATTGCAATGTGTACTTTTCTAATATTTTTCAATTTTTAAGTTTCATTGACGCTAATTGCACGTTTTCATATTTTCGCTATTCAAAAATCATGTGTTAATTTTCTTTTTCAAAAACACGTAAGCATACGTGGATGAAAGTAGTGAAAGGAAAATATTTATTATTTGAATCACTTAATATAGTAATTTTCTTTATACAAATTTTTTATATGTACAATTTTGAATTTCCAACAAAAATTTGAACTCAATAAATAAAAATATATAAATTGACAGTTAAAAATGAAACAAAAAGTTTTCATATAAATCCAAGAAATAAATCTTAAATAAAAGATCTTCATATAGATCTACATATTAAGGAAAAATGAAAGAAAATTTGAAAGATAATAATTTTTATATGAATTTTTACATTCAGACTAATGAGAATTTCAGCATATATTATTTATCGTTAAAGGCATAACATATGAGTAAAATCTATAATTCATTTCAAAAATCGATTAAACGAAAGGAAATCCCTCTATAACAGTTTTTAATTTAGTAGAAAAAAATCATAACAAAGCAGAAAGAAAATGTTAAATGTGGGTTAGATAAAAAAGGATAAAGGTATAAAATAATTAATTTCCTATTATGTAAATGGAATAAATATAAGTTATAACATTATAATTTCAAGAAAAATTAATTTTCTTTTATCTCATGCATCTCATACATCTAGTTCTAAAATAGCTGATGAAAGTATTTTGGTTCGAAAAGTATCAACTGGATGAACAATAAAGATTATGAGCGTATAATTTTAAAAAAAAACACCCTTTGTTCTGTTTTGTCATACGAGTAAAATTGTTAGTCAAGGTTATGAGTACAATATTCACTGAAAAACCATTTAACACTGAAAAATAACAGTTATTTAGACAATTTGCATTTAAAAGTGGAAGTTTACATCGCGAGCTACTATACCATTAAGCTGAGAGTAAGTGTTACCATCGAGCGGTCTGAACAGAATAATAAAGCAATGTACAAAGGTCACGGGTCATTCGATTGCCTGAATGTAACCTCCGCAGAATATTTATGGAGAACAAATTCTGGGAAGTGAATTCAGGAATTACATTCCATGGAATTAGCATAAATAAGCCAGTCATACTCTTTAAATATGGATCAGATTGTATTTTACTGCCCAAATCCAATGTACTGATATTAAACTTGGTACCATGATGCAAACAATAGAAGATTCATGAGAATTGGTTGGTTTTCTGGAGTTTATATTTATGTTCTTCTTATGCAATATATGAAAGATAACTGTTATATCAATAAATACATTCTTAAGAAATATATGTTTTACAAATTTTAGTGAAAATCTGCAAGTATATAAATCATTTTCCTTAAAAAAAATTATCTCAACTGATAAAATATTTAGATAGGACATATTAACATGAACTAGAAGGGAAATTCTGTATGTATATAAATAATTTTTCTGAAAAAAAATTCTACTCATAAATTTTTAAATAGGGCCTATTACAGGAACTAGAGGTTTCCTTAACTTAATTTTTATGTATACTAATACGCAAATATTTCTCATGTTTTAAAAGAAAGCAAAATTTCTCAAAAACTCTCCTACAGATTTCTTTCTCATATGAAGCCTTTAAATAATTTGATAAAATCTGATCACTCAACTTTCTGTCACAACTGATTAAATTTTGGACGATTTCATTTTAATGTTCAAAGATTAATTTTTTTTAAGAATTTCTGTGTATCACTTCTAAAACAAAAACTCATTTAAACCTTTTTTCACAGTTCATCAAATATTATAAATAAGAATTTTGGAGAATATTGACATTTTCAGAAATGACAGTTTATTTTATATGGTGGCACGCTGATATCTGCACAGAAGATAACGGATAATAGCCACTTTTATTCTTGGATTTTTGTTCATTTCGTAATGCTTTTTTTCCCCTCAGACTTATTTTTACTTAAAGATCGCAGTGAATTTTTAAAAAGTATGATTTAAAATTTTTAATATTTAATATAAAGCATATTTATTTTTACATATATATGCGGAACCAGTTGCTCTGTTTGTATGATTTTGTCACTGCTGGGCATAAGAAAGGTTTAAAAAAATTGTTTGCATTATTTAATAAAACTTTATGAGTAAATTATTTTATCCCTTTAAAGGCCAAAAAATCAATTTTTAGAGTAATTTTTCTTTACGAAAAGCTAGCCTAATATTCACTCTAAACCCAAAAAATCTGAAAAGCGATTAATGAAAATAGAATATAAGGCCGCTGTGCAAAATTTCAAAGGATTTCTTACAAGAACTTTTAGATATATCCTTTAAAAGATGGGAAATCATGAAAAACTCCATTTCGAGATAATAGCATTAAAGGGAAAATGTACAGCAAGGCACGCATAGACAGTACAGCATAAAAGTTTTATACATGGCAATGTAACAATCGTAGACACACGCAATTTATGTTATTTTATCCTAAAAGGTTTGTAATACGTTTTTAACTGGGAATGTAAAAAAAATACATTTTTGAGAATTTTGGGACCTATTAAACTTATTTTCACTTATTTTCTGTGATTGTAACACCATTGTTCCATAAATGCATCTGTAAGCATTAGGAAAAACTCGCCGAACGTAGTTTATTTTTCCATTTCAACATCATTTTTATTAAAATAAAATGTTTGTATTCAATTTTAGAAAACAATAAAGGATCGCAAATATTACCAATAACGTTTGCAGTTTTCGAAACTAACAGTACAATAATACAGAATACAAACTATTATTAATCTATATATATAAAACAGTTCCGTAACTGACTCATTCATTCATTCATTCATTCACTGACTGACTGACATACAACGCACAGACCAAACCGCTGGACCTAAAGGGCTGAAATTTTGCATGGCGATTCTTCTAATAGTGTAGGGGTGCACTAAGAAAGATTTTTCAAAAATTCTTCTTAGATTTTTTTAAATTAAATTTTTAAGCTGTTTTTAAAACTTTTTTTACGTTTGCTTTTAAAATGATACATTGAGGGTTATAAAATTTATATCACGAAAAAGATCACAAAAATTCCTTCAAAATGAATTTTTTTTTTTAATTTTTACCTCCATTTCCTGATTTTTGGTGAATTTTTAAAGATTAATTTTTAGAATTTAATTTATTAAATGCTGATCACGTGATTTCTTTTTCTGGTACTTTCAATAAATTTATCGTCACGTGCGTAACAACTAAATAGACAAAAAAATATTTTTTTCTTGCTAATGCGGCAGACGATTGGACTTTATTTTGTTTATAAAAATATCCCTTACGATTTTTTTATAAATATGTTTTTTTTACATCAATTGTATACATTGATCGTCCTATTTATTATAAATATATATATATTTATTTTTTTTTAATTAATTGCATACATTGACCGTTGTATTTAATTTGAATGTACTCCGTAGCGAAGCGCGGGTTTTCAGCTAGTCTATATATGTAAAACAGTTCCGTAACTGACTCATTCATTCACTGACTGACTGACTGACTGACATACAACGCACAGACCAAACCGCTGGACCTAAAGGGCTGAAATTTTGCATGGCGATTCTTCTAATAGTGTAGGGGTGCACTAAGAAAGATTTTTCAAAATTCTTCTTAGATTTTTTTTAATTAAATTTTTAAGCTGTTTTTTAAACTTTTTTTACGTTTGCATTTAAAATAATACATTGAGGGTTATAAAATTTATATCACGAGAAAGATCATAAAAATTCCTTCAAGTTGAATTTTTTTCGAATTTTTACCTCCATTTCCTGATTTTTGGTGAATTTTTAAAGATTAATTTTTAGAATTTAATTTATTAAATGCTGATCACGTGATTTCTTTTTCTGGTACTTTCAATAAATTTATCGTCACGTGCGTAACAACTAAATAGACAAAAAAACATTTTTTTCTCTTTCTAATGCAGCAGACGATTGGATATTATCCAATAAAAATGCATATCCCTTACGATTTTTTTATAAATATATATATATATATAGATAGATATATTTTTTACTTTAATTGTATACATTGATCATCGCATTTATTATAAATATATATATTTATTTTTTGGCATAAATTGCATACGTTGACCGTTGTATTTAATTTGAATGTACTCCGTAGCGAAGCGCGGGTTTTCAGCTAGTTAATCTATATATATAAAGCAGTTCCGTAACTGACTGACTCACTCACTGATTGACTGACTGACATACAACGCACAGACCAAACCGCTGGACCTAAAGGGCTGAATTTTGTATGGCGATTCTTTAATTAGTGTAGGGGTTCACTAAGAAAGATTTTTGAAAAATTCTTCTTAGATTTTTTAAATTAACTTTTTAAGCTGTTTTTGTAACTTTTTTTACGTTTGCATTTAAAATGATACATTGAGGGTTATAAAATTTATATCACGAAAAAGATCACAAAAATTCCTTCAAAATGAATTTTTTTTTTAAATTTTTACCTCCATTTCCTGATTTTTGGTGAATTTTTAAAGATTAATTTTTAGAATTTAATTTATTAAATGCTGATCACGTGATTTCTTTTTCTGGTACTTTCAATAAATTTATCGTCACGTGCGTAACAACTAAATAGACAAAAAAATATTTTTTCTTGCTAATGCGGCAGATGATTGGACTTTATTTTGTTTATAAAAATATCCCTTACGGTTTTTTTATAAATATGTTTTTTTTACATCAATTGTATACATTGATCGTCGTATTTATTATAAATATATATATATTTATTTATTTTTAATTAATTGCATACATTGACCGTTGTATTTAATTTGAATGTACTCCGTAGCGAAGCGCGGGTTTTCAGCTAGTCTATATATATAAAACAGTTCCGTACCTGACTCATTCATTCACTGACTGACTGACTGACTGACATACAACGCACAGACCAAACCGCTGGACCTAAAGGGTTGAAATTTTGCATGGCGATTCTTCTAATAGTGTAGGGGTGCACTAAGAAAGATTTTTCAAAATTCTTCTTAGATTTTTTTAAATTAAATTTTTAAGCTGTTTTTTAAACTTTTTTTTACGTTTGCATTTAAAATAATACATTGAGGGTTATAAAATTTATATCACGAGAAAGATCATAAAAATTCCTTCAAGATGAATTTTTTTCGAATTTTTACCTCCATTTCCTGATTTTTGGTGAATTTTTAAAGATTAATTTTTAGAATTTAATTTATTAAATGCTGATCACGTGATTTCTTTTTCTGGTACTTTCAATAAATTTATCGTCACGTGCGTAACAACTAAATAGACAAAAAAAACATTTTTTTCTCTTTCTAATGCAGCAGACGATTGGATATTATCCAATAAAAATGCATATCCCTTACGATTTTTTTATAAATATATATATATATAGATAGATATATATTTTACATCAATTGTATACATTGATCATCGCATTTATTATAAATATATATATTTATTTTTTGGCATAAATTGCATACGTTGACCGTTGTATTTAATTTGAATGTACTCCGTAGCGAAGCGCGGGTTTTCAGCTAGTTAATCTATATATATAAAGCAGTTCCGTAACTGACTGACTCACTCACTGATTGACTGACTGACATACAACGCACAGACCAAACCGCTGGACCTAAAGGGCTGAATTTTGTATGGCGATTCTTCAATTAGTGTAGGGGTTCACTAAGAAAGATTTTTGAAAAATTCTTCTTAGATTTTTTAAATTAACTTTTTAAGCTGTTTTTGTAACTTTTTTTAAGTTTGCTTTTAAAATAATAATTTGAGGGTTATAAAATTTATATCACAAGAAAGATCATAAAAATTCCTTTAAAATGAAATCTTTTTCGAATCTTTACCTCCATTTTCTGATTTTTGGTGAATCTTTAAAGATAAATTTTTAGGATTTAATTTATTAAACGCTGATCACGTGGTTTCTTTTCTTTTTGTGATACTTTAAGTTAATTTTCCATCAAGTGCATAACAACGAAATAAATTGACAAAAAAATATTAAAATATGGTAAAAGATAAAATTCAACCACTATAATTCAACCACCTACTCCTATATGATGAATCAAAATTCTCCCCTATTAAACAACATAACATGTTGTAAGGGATGTGTAATCTATATACACTGCTGGTCACTGTAAATGCAACACCCTGCTGGAAACATGCAAATAACATGAAATTTACAACATGCATTAGCGGAGGTGAGATATGCAAATGATTAGAATTTCAGCGCAGACGCACATCAAGCGCGCCTGTGGCGCCACTTCAAAGCGCTATTTAAAGCTTGGAGATTTCGACGATTTCAAGTTCAGCAATTGTGTTTTTCTTGTGGGTTTTTTTCAAAAAACGATCAATTATGCCTCGACGAAAACAGCGATCATCTTTTGATCAAGTATCCGAGTTCGACAGAGGAAGGATAGTGGCCTACCGAGATTGTGGATTATCTTTCAGGGAAATCGGTAGTCGTGTTGGACGAAACCAAACAACTGTAATGCGGATATGTGATCGTTGGATGCAGGAGGGTACGACGGACCGGCGTGTTCGATCGCATCCACCTCAGCGCACCACTTCACGTGATGACAGGCAAATTGTACGCATGGCAGTGACGGATCGCTCAGTGACATCACGAACCATAGCACAGCACATGCAGTCTGTAACGCATCATCCAGTGTCTGCGCGTACCATTCGACGCCGTTTACAGCAGAGTGGTCTGTCCGCAAGACGTCCATTGCTTTGTCTACCCTTGACGCAGAACCACAGACGTCTCCGCCGCCAATGGTGCGATGACAGAAGGATGTGGACGGCAGAATGGAATGAAATTGTCATTACTGACGAGTCACGCTTCTTTCTGCAACAACACGATGGTCGCATTCGAGTCTGGAGACACCGTGAAGAGAGGATGCTGAACAGCTGCGTTATGCACCGCCACACTGGTCCTGCACCGGGTATTATGGTATGGGGCGATATTGGATATCACTCTCGCACACCTCTAGTACGCATTGCCGGTACTTTAAACAGCCAGCGCTACATCTCCGAGGTGTTGGAGCCAGTTGTCCTTCCTTACCTTCAGGGCTTGCCCACAGCCATATTTCAACAGGATAATGCGCGACCACACGTGGCACGCATTGTCCAACGTGTCTTCGTCAATCGCCAGATTGAATGGTTTCCCTGACCGCCTCGCTCTCCGGATCTTTCGCCGATAGAAAACATGTGGTCCATGGTTGCTCTACGATTGACCCAGATTCCATCCCCAGCTGCCACAGCAGATCAACTTTGGCAACGTGTGGAAGCTGCTTGGTCTGCTGTACCCCAAGAACTCATCCAAAGTCTCTTTGAATCAATGCCGAGGCGTGTGGCAGCGGGGATCTCCAACAATGGCGGCTACTCTGGCTACTGATTTTGGCAGGAACCACACTTCACAGAAGTCTATAAATTTAATCATTTGATACTTGGTCAACATGTTATCTAAAAAATAAATTTTGTTGTGATATCTTTTGTCTTTCTTGGTGTTGCAATTTGGGTGGCCAACAGTGTATATAAAACAGTTCTGTAAGTGACTGACTCACTGACTGACTCATTGACTGACTGACAAAAACGCACAGACCAAACCGCTGGACCTAAAGGGCTGAAAATTTGCATGGCGATTCTTCTTATAGTGTAGGGGTGCACTAAGAAAGATTTTTGAAAAACTCTTCTTAGATTTTTTAAAAATTAAATTAAGCTGTTTTAGTAACTTTTTTTTAAGTTTGCATTTAAAATAATAATTTGAGGGTTATAAAATTTATATCACGAGAAAAATCATAAAAATTCCTTTAAAATAAAATCTTCTTCGAATCTTTACCTCCATTTTCTGATTTTTGGGGAATTTTTAAAGATTAATTTTTAGACTTAAATTTATTAAATGCTGATCACGTTATTTCTTTTTCTGGTACTTTAAATTAATTTATCGTCACGTTCATAGTAACGAAATAGACAAAAAATATTTTTTTTTTGCTAATGCGGCAGACGATTGGAAATTATCCAAAAAATATTAAAATACAGTAAAAGTTATGTTCCTCAAACTGTACTATATTAACTGTACTATATTCTTTAGTATGTTCTATTAGATTTAATTTGAATATTTTCTTCTACATTATTTTGTCTATAAATATATCTCTTACGATTTTTTATAAATATATTTTTTGTTTTTTTTTACATCAATTGCATACATTGATCGTTGTAATTATTATGAATATATTTAAACATGTTTTTTGCATTAATTGCATAGATTGACCGTTGTATTTAATTTGAATGTACT
The DNA here is from genome assembly GCA_907164885.2 of Dolomedes plantarius. Taxonomy (NCBI): domain Eukaryota; kingdom Metazoa; phylum Arthropoda; class Arachnida; order Araneae; family Dolomedidae; genus Dolomedes; species Dolomedes plantarius. The sequence continues at coordinate 54,857,889 of OU015494.1, read as the reverse complement.
CCGTAGCGAAGTACGGGTTTTCAGCTAGTCTATATATATAAAATAGTGCCGTCACTGACTGACTCACTGACTGACTGACTGACATACAACGCACAGACCAAACCGCAGGACCTAAAGGGCTGAAATTTTGCATAGCGATTCTTCTTATAGTGTAGGGGTGCACTAAGATAGATTTTTGAAAAATTCTTCTTAGATATTTTTTAAAATTAAATTTTTAAGCTGCTTTTGTAACTTTTTTTAAGTTTGCATTTAAAATAATAATTTGAGGGTTATAAAATTTATATCACTAGAAAGATCATAAAATTTCCTTTAAAATCAAATCTTTTTCGATCTTTACCTCTATTTTCTGATTTTTGGTAAACTTTTAAAATTTAATTTTTAGAATTTAATTTATTAAATGCTGATCACGTGAATTCTTTTTCTGGTTCTTAAATTAATTTATCGTCACGTGCATACAACAAAATAGACAAAAAAAAATTTCTTTCTAATGCGGCAGACGATTTGACATTTCCAAAAAAATATTAAAATACAAGAAAAGATATGACCCTCAAACTGTACTATATTAACTGTACTATATTCTTTAGTATGTTCCATTAGATTCAATTTGAATATTTTCTTCTACATTATTTTGTCCATAAAAATATACGTTACGATTTTTTTATAAATATATTTTCTCGTTTTTTTACATCAATTTGCATACATTGATCGTTGTATTTATTATAAATATATTTATGCATATTTTTGTCATTAATTGTATATATTGACCGTTGTATTTAATTTGAATGTACTCCGTAGCAAAGTATGGGTTTTCAGCTAATATATATATATATATATATATAATAAACTTTTTCATTTAAAATGATATTATCGTCGCTGTTGTCTATGAGATATTAACTAACTTAAGTTCATAATTTTCTTAATCTTGCTTTCCTTCATGTCTTAGATTTCAGTTTAAATTTTAAATATAAATCATAAGAATTTATATTAAGCTTTTATTTATAAAATTCTTGGGTGTAATAATGGGTGAATTAGAAGTAAAAAGAGTCAATTCAAAACTTAATAGGTGAATTTCCACTTTCATGCCAGAGACAGGTTACATATTACTGAAAATCGACCTGAATCAAACCCAATTGTATATAAGTGAAGAAAATGAAAGCCTTGTTCCTTTAATAGCTTTTAAATCTAACATTTGAACTGTAATATTCAAAAATGTATTTATACTTTGAAAGTAGTATATGCACGACTAATGTTAAAGGAATACTATTGTAAACATTTATGATTACTCTGATGAATTGTATAATCGGTTTAGAAAAAAACACTTTTTGAATCCATGTTCATTACAGATTTTAATAGAAACTTGACACCTATATTTAGTCTCACTGAAATTTTGATATAAAGTGTCAATTATGTTAAAACTACAAGGTACTGAAATTAAACTGCAACATTTAATACCATACATTTTCAGAAAATTACATTACAAAATATCAATTCCTTCATATTTTTCCTTCATAATGGGTCAGTGTGCAATAATTTTGGCACACAAGAAAAATGTTTTCGAAGAAATATTTCACTACTAATTATCTCTCGGCATATCCATAGAAAATTTGAATTGATACTATTATGAACCATCCCACGAACAAATAATCTCCTTAATCTTGCATCAAAACCTCCCGAGCAAAGCATACCCATCGAGATTATTCACCGAGCCTTTGTGAAATAAAATAAAAGTTCCTTTCCTACATCTTATAACTAGAAAAAATTGTATCTCACTTACATATTCCCAATACACAAACTGTTATAAATTTGCAGAAAGCGGAGCAGTTATAAATCCCATTGCTTTCTGTTATACGCTGCAATGATAAATGAAAACTTAAGTAAAAGATGGTTATAAAGTGAAAAACACATCAAAAACTTATGCTAAAATGCACTATAAATCCAAGTGCTGTATCAATAATGTGCCTAGAAAAAAAATTTATATTTTTCGTGTTCAGATAAGGATTTCCACTTCAGGGATTTACATCATCGAAAAAAATTGAGAAACAGTTATTTAAAAAGATTTTTACATTTGAGGTTTGAAAAGTCTTCGAGAAATATCTTCCAAACATTACATATATTTTTAACCTTCTTTTTTCTTTTTTTAGGTATCTAAACTCATGGATTGTTGAAAGCGCTGGAGAGTTAAAACAGCATTTTGAGAAAGCAATTGCTGGTGAAACTGTGTAAAATCGCCGTGTTTACGTGTAAATATAAATTTGAACTTTCCTTTGACGGGATGCTTTTTTTATCCATGAATTACATAAAGTAACTGAGATACAATGTATAAAATTCTTTTAGAAATATTCGAGCAATATTTCCTACGAATATTCTAAAAATAATACTCAAAATAATAAAACGACTCTTGGTTAATCCATAAATGTCCATAAAAAATCCTTATAAATTTTTAAAAAAAACTCACTCTTTAAATGTTCTCGATTTTTAAAATTATCTGCCAGCTTGAAAATTGTTAGCTTCGGGTTGCAGAAATAGGTTTTTTTTTCATAAAAGCGCTTTTGTCTAGTAACGCTACAGACAGTCAACAAGATGGGATCAAAGTAACCATCACTCTACAAAAGGATATTGAATCTGTTTTGACATTTTAGAAGAATAGCTGTCATTATTATGGGAAATTATAACCCATCTCCATCTCCAAACGTTACGCGGCGCTACTGTCCGAGCTGTTTATTTTCATTTTCTAATATTTAACTAATAAAGGATGTTTATATCCAATGTTGCTGTGGTCGTTGCCTCCCCACATTATATTGACTGTTTCTAAGTAATATAGTTTATGTTTGGCATTGTACAAAGAATTTGTTATAAGTAAAACTTTTTCCTTAAAGTCAAAATTAAATTATATGTAGCTACATTTTAAGAAGGTATTACCACCTTGAGTCTAACATAAGCGCATAAGTAGTGTCACGTAAAGTATTAAGTTCTCATTGCAATTAAATAGCTTTAAAATAACTTTGTTCGTCAAGGCCTGCCCACTATAAAGATTTCTTTAAAATAAATGTATAATCCCATTTTTAAGAACATCATCCTGGTAAACAATACTAAATGTACTTTTCCTTCACGCAAATCTATCGTTTATATTTAGATTAATGTACATTTCATTCGTTTTAATGAAATAATGCTTCTCTAATGAATAAACAAAACTTACAAAATTTTGGTAGCCTGAAAGATATGAACAGTAAAAGCCTGTTGTTTCTTTCAATTCATAAATCTAAAGAAATTAAATTCCGTTTAAGTTCTTAAAAAAATCAACTTTTGAAATGAAATGCTAGAAAATCAATAAAATAAACCTATCGACAACAAATACACACCATATGCACGTATAGTAAACCGTAAAGAAACAAAATGCATTCGTCTTTTAGTACTGAAGACAAGTTTTACGCCTGTGCACTCATCATATAATATTATAGAAACAGGACAATTTTAAAATTACAACAGAGCTAATATATGAAAATATTTTTTTTTTATAAACTGTTCAAATTTTTCAATTTGAACATTAAGGATGGGGTATATGCCATTTTACTGGAGTATGTTAGTAGCCATTGAAAAAAAAAACTTTAAACGCAATTGGTAGATATTGTATGCTTGTCAATTATGTATGCTTTAATATGGGAAAATTGCAAATGTTTGACAAGCGATTCGTTTATCAGTCTTAAATATGCCTTTACTGGCCATGAATAATTCTAAACATATGATTATAGTCATGATCTGTATATCTTGACAACCTTTCCATACAAACAATGGGTATAACAATCCGAAATTATTGTTTTCAATGGTCGGGTGCTAATGTAATGACGTGGTGCCCATGCCAAGAATCGAACTCGCGTCTGCAAGAATCGGTGCCGCTATATCACCAACTAAACTAACTATACCGTTTCTATTTCCAATAACTTTCCCTCACCACGTGTTCCTACTAAATTAAAGTAAACTAGATATTTCATTCAGTATTATCTCGCATCCAACAGTTATGAGTATTTCTTATCTTAAGTAACCAAAAATGTTTACTGTCAGAAAATGACTACGAATAAAAACACGTATGTCAGTTAGCTTGTTTGGCCTAACATTCGTTTTTATGAATTAGTGACGTATTATTTTCCTTATCTATATATTAAAGTTGCTAAGCCGCCTTTTTGGGCAGTCCATGAGAGAAAACTACTGCATCAATTTGCTTTATTTTGTCTTAAACGAGAGATTCTAATATGTAGATTTGTCAAATTTGGTTTTTGTAACCATAATTTCTATTAATTAGCGATAATTTACAATTAAAAATTTGATTTCTGCGCATGCTCAGTGGCATTTTCAAATCTGGCTTTAAAAACTCACTGTTTCTGCGCATGCTCATGGACATGTTTAATGATAACACGTTTATTCCGAGGAGTCTCTCTAGATCTCTCTCTGCAATTTTTATTTTTATGATAATTATTTTTGTGAAATATAAGATTAAACCTGATGGAAATTGCTTATTTTGCGCTGTTTAATTAGCGATAATTTACAATTTAAAAAATTGCTTTCTGCGCATGCCCAGTGACATTTTAAATCTGGCTTTAGATACTCACTAAGCACGAGGCCGCTTAAACACATTAATTTGTTTCTGCGCATTATTATGATTTTCAACATTTGGCAATGATGTGTTGAGTATAATTTGTGTATTAGTACATTTATTTACTATCTAGCCGTCATGTTTTGACGGGTACCAACTAGTTAATGTTTATAACAAACGTTTGCCTAAATCAGGAACCGAACCGGGGTCGTCTCATCTCGAGGCGAATGCTCTCCCAACAGATATCCTGAAGCAGTGAGAAAATAGTTACATTCACGTTCCTCGCATTATCTCCACTTCCTTCCAGATCAACGGCGTAAGATGATGACTGCATATACTATTTTCGGGTCCATTTTAATTTTGTGTTCATTCCATCCACCAAAGATTGTACTTGGAGTCAGTTAAGATTCCATTTCAAATGATCAGTAGCCACTGTAAAGACATTTGACGGGACTATAATTCGAACTTCGGGGTCTTCTCACTTTGAGCGGATGCTGCCCTAACTGAGATATGTGTTTCCTATCAAGCTAATTTGCTATGCATGTATGTGTTTGTGTTTTACTGTGTGTTCGTGGGAATTTCATTAAAAAAGTTAAATTAATATTTCATAATTGTGCATAGGACCAAATCATGATTCAAATAGTATAGATTTTTACAAAGTTGAAGGTTTCATATATTGGGTTCCAATTTTAATGTAATTATTACAAGCTTTTGACGCTATTTTTTTTTTTTCATTTTAAACGGTATTTTGAACTTTGTTCTTATTTGCATGCATGGTTTTGAGGAACATATCTGCCATGTAAACACATAATTCAATATGAAATGTGTGCGTAAATGCACACATACAATACGGAAAAATTGTTATTTTTGAGGGCTTCAATAATTTGGATACACGAGTACGCAGATTGTACTATATGTACAATATAGACAAATTTTTATTATTTACTAGCTTTAATAATTGTGATATATGTAGAAGCGTGACAAACGCTAGAGAAAAATAAAAAATTTCAGGTAATCTCTTCTAACGAAACTACCGCGGGTTATTTACGTAGGATTACTTATCGTTGCTTACCTCTTTTTATGTATATATGTATGTATGTGTTATGTATATATATATATATATATATAATTATATATATATATATATATATATATATATATATATACATATATGTAGATATATATATATATTATATATATATATATATATATATATATATATATATATACATATATGTATATATATGTAATAACACGGGCGCGGGCCGACGAATGATTGCTGAGTGGTAGCTTTGGAAGACTGTTCTCGCTTTATCTACTTGAGGTTAAAAAGAGGACATGTCGCCCGGCCGTGCATCACAAAAGTTTTTAAAACAGTTCCCGCATACAATGTCGTTGGCCGATGCCGTTTTTCAGCATCTCGAAAGTAGCTATAAAGAACTGACCCCTCAATTCATCTCAACCCTCGGACACACAAATCCTATCACAAATTTCTCGAACTACATACTTATTAAATTCACCGGCCCCTCCGCCGGGTTTTTTGTAGCAGACAAAATATTACAGAGTGATTCTAAATTTAGACATCAGATAGTTTTATAAAGTCATTCCATCACGTGACACAGAGATGTGACTTACTTTTTGATTGGATAAAAGTTATTTGTTGATGCTCTGATCTGATCTAATTTTTATGGACGCCGCGTCGCGTCTAATTTCGTTAAAAAGTCAGCCATCTTGAATGATTTTGCCGAAGGCTGTAACAATGGAATTTAACACGAATGCCCAAGGGAAAATTAAGTACTTAATAAGATTAAAAAGGGGTATGTAATTTTGAATAGTAAAGTGAGGAATTAATAGTTTTTGAATGTTAAGAGTGTTGAATTAAGAAATTACTAGTTTTTTAATATTATATATATGTATGTATATACATACATATATATACATATATGTATGTCAAAATTTTGTCGCATTTTGGTACTTTTCTGTTTAACTGTTTACTGTTTGTACAAGCGATACAGACTGGGTTTGGCGCGCTGCCAAATTATAACTCGCGAGGTACAGACGGACGGTTTTAGCGTGTGAAATTTTCCTTTACGGAGGACCTTTATGGAGAATGTAATCCTACATTAAAAAGATTCAAACTACAACTTTGTGCAAATTTAAAAAGTAAATGTGAAGACGATTATATATACTCAAATAATACTGACTTTAACGTAAATCAGTATAATGATAATTTAAATTCTATACCATAATATAGCAGTGATCATTTATGTGAAATTTGTTGCTGAAACATCGATATAAGATGCTTGACGTTTTTTCTAAGTGTACGTAAGTAGCCTAAGAAAGAAAAATTGTACAGCCTTTTCATGCTGATTTCAAGGCAATAAATAACTTCATCACGGCTTATTTTATATAGAAATAGTATCAGAATTCTTAAAAACATGACTGTTTCTAGTTGGATATGAACCATTACATTTAACCAGACCAAAAATTAAACAAACGTTACGGGTGTCGTGAATTTCTTTGTTAGCACAAACTTATTTTGGCATTCCTCATCCCATAGGAAAATTTTCGAATTTGTACCCCATCAAATAAAAATCCCAAATGGTTCGGATAGGACGTGACCCCATTATAGCCACCTGAGAATCCTTAGGGGCTCAGTTCCTGCACAGGAGTGAGTTAAATCAATATATAAGAGAAGGAGTTAATTTTAACTTGTCCTAGTAATAGCCTAAGGGAATATAAATTACAGAACTTCCAACTCGATGAACATATGCGTCTAGTAAAGCGGGGAGGAGATCAACGGTAAAACGTGAGTACAGAAAATCTGGACAGATTTTGTCTGGCGTGTGTACAACTATAAGAGGAGAAAAAGCTTGGCTCTTCAAGGCTTAAATAATGCAAAAATTGAAGTTCAGAAGATAAGTTGAGATTTATAGCTTCCATGAATAATAATGTCGCATATGTTTACGGCAATCATAATCTTAACTTTGAATATAAAAAATTTTATACTGCACGTAATGTTTTTCTACTCTGCAGAGTTTCATCTAGAAAAAGAATCGAACAGATCTTCTAGAAAGATGGGATATTCAGTAATCAGCTTATCAACAAGGTAACTGAATGAGTAAAAATTTGCAGCTACTAAAATGCTAAATATCTTGCAAACAGACATAATATTTTATTAGCGTTATATTATTTTTTTTCATATGTAGCAATAACTACTTCTTTTATGAAACACAATAGCTCGGAGTTAAAACCCGAGTCTAATCTCGAATCAGTGTTCTTCCAGCTGACATACCTCAGCGATGTGAGTAGTTTTCATATCCTAAGTTTTTTAAATGTCATTATTTTAATTTTTCTTTCTTCCCTGCGACTCAGGTGGATGTCATTTAATAATCCATTTTCCAAAATGCATCAGTCACTGCAAAACGAATCCTCTACCTTCTCCTGGAAGATTCGTTGTTTGGTTCGTGCAAGAAAGAAATCACTTGGTAAAATAACTGATGAAACACAAAACAAAACTTTAATCTGACTAAATAAGGTGGAAAGCTCAAACTGTAAGATTTCTAACTTCAATATCTATATCTACGAGTATTAAACCCTCAACACAATATTCTTTGTTTCCTCGATTAAACTTTCCTGACCACGGATTCCCTAAAATAATCTCAACTAACAGCTCCCGTGCCTGTTTCCGCACGGGACAAAACACCAACACGGCCTAGCCGTCTCGTGGCTAAAAACCTTCTGCCTATAGACCACACTCTTAATCCCCCTTGGGGTCGTTGAACTTACTCCCTCGCACCCCTTCCAAAAAGGAATGCGCTACAAAGGGTGGCTATCAGTGTTCCTGGAAACACGAAGCAGGCGCTGGGAGGGGAACGCAATTCTGATATCACTACACCCCCGGCGCAAGATAAGTGTTAGGGTAATAACACAAACACGGATCTGACCTAAACAGAAACCATATCAGAATTGAGTTTCCACAGGAGTTATACAACAGATACATACAAAAATAACATTTAGTAATTCACAGGTAACAAATCCAAAATAACATATCAAATAATGATCATAAATTCACTGTAAAATAGAAGCATATTAGATAAACACATTTTACAAACATATCATCTCATCTAAAATTTATACTCGAGTATTCCATATTAGATACCTTAAAAATTTTAAAAATATAATGGAAGGATTATAAGACTCAATAATAAACGTAATAAAAGTCTTATGCACTTATCCTAAAATAGTCTGGAAAGAGCATCAGCGTTATTCAGCTGAGCACCAGGGCAGTGTTTAACGTTGACATAGTATTTTTGCAACGCGATTGTCCAACGTTGTAATCTCGCAGATTGTGGAGCACATTTTGTCAAGTATGTCAATGGGTTGTGGTCGGTGTGAAGTTCAATTTCCGCACCAAAAATCCAAGTCTCGAACTTCAACCCCCACACGACGGCGTAGGCTTCACGTTCTATAGTTGACCAAGACTGTTGGGCCTTAGTCAATTTTTGGCTGGCAAAAGATATTGGACATATCTTTTCCTGATACCGCTGAGATAAACATGTAGAAATTCCAATTTGTGACGCATCAGTTTGGATTATGAAAGGTTGCTCTCCCACTTTCGCAACACGGACATTTCCACTGAACACGGACCTGTGCTTCTCAACAAATTTTTAATTTCTTCTTGCTGAGGATCATTAAGATGATCGAAATGTTTACCCGAGAGCACTTCTTCGACAATTATATCTTTGATGGATTTGGGAGTGGGGTGTATTTCTCCAAACTCTTCCTCGTGTTCAAAAATTACTCCTACCGCGTTTACTCTAGGATGATATTTCCTGATTTCATTCACGTGAATTTGCTTTATGCTACCTTCAGGTAATTTAACTTTGTAAGAATGCGGAGGACAAATTGTACAATTCTCCAGGACCTGTCCACCGTGCATAGATTTTGTTACTCGAATCTGGAATAAGTAAAAGGACTTGATCTCCTACTGCAAAGTTTCTTACCGAAGATCTGCGATTGAAATATTCAGCATACGCTTTCTGTTTATCATTTGCCGTCAGTGCTGCTTGCTCTGCTGCCGTTTCCATCCTAATTTTAAGATTCTGCAGATAGTCTATGGCTGATTTAGACATATTAAGGGGAAGTGAAATTTCACCTGCCCAAGTAGATTTTAAGATAGCAAGAGGTCCTCGTGCCTCTCTTCCATACAGAAGTCGAAATGGAGATACCCCGGTTGTGCCGTTTGTACTTCCCTGTACGCAAAGGCAAGAAAGGGAATTTGTCTATCCCAATTTCTAGGATCTTCTCGAATGACATGGTGAAGCATTTGCTTTAGGACTTTATTCCATCGTTCAATCAGTCCGTTACTCGCAGCATATCCTGGACAGCTGAATCTAGGAGCTGCGCCTATGCACTTCACAAATTCCTGCTTTAAGGAGGAAGTGAAATTAGTCCCTTGATCACTGGCGATAATATTTGGTATTCCAGTTCTGGAGAATACTTGAAGCAAAGCTTCGCAAGTTGATTTTGCACTAAGGGAACGCATGGGAACTGCTTCCGGCCAATGCGAATGCTGATCCATGATACAAATCACATATTTATGGCCCCTTCCCGATGGCGGTTCTATTGGTCCGATTACATCTATATTTACAATTTCAAATGGAAGTTCTGGCCTCAAAACCGGAGTTATTGGTGCCCTGTCACTTACGGGACTTTACTTTTTTCGGACTCCTCAACTGACAATTTCCGCAACTTTTGCAAAATTCCCGATATCTTGTGACATAAGTGGCCAATAAAAACTATATCGGATGCGTTCTTTTGTTTTTCTTACCCCCGTGTGTGCCCCAAATACTGATTGATGAGCTAATTCTAAAACTCTTTTACGCCTATTTTCAGGTAAAACTAATTGAAAAACTGGCTCTCCCAATATTTTATCTTTGTGATATATTAAATCATCAACTAAAACAAAATTACCCTTATTTTGTGACAATTCCCTGCGAACGGTTTCTAAAGTTTTACATTCCATTGCTCTTCTTCAATTTTTGTGCATTTGAATTTTCATATACCACCCCTTTTGACAATTTTCATCTACTCCCTCAACATTAATGCTCGAACACTGACTCTCGTCGCCATTTCCTCCATCGAAAACATATCCTCTCCACTCCCTCTTCATATTCTACTGCAACATGCTTTCCTTCACTTTCCCAATTCCCAATTCCATTTTCTACTTCGTTATTCTCAATAATTTCTATTTCAGCACATGTGAACATTTTGCTCTCTTCTTTCAACATTTTATAAGTTTCTGGCGGTATGAGACAAGGACCCCTCAACTTCTCGGTCAATGCCCCCATTACTTCTACAGGTGCTAATAAATTCCCGTTGCGGTGATCTCTGATAGCCATAGGGATTTTAACGATTTTAGCCCTAGTTTCCTCTCCGAATTCTGAACTTAAAATCATCGTCCCATAATCTTCCTTATCTAGCTCAGTAATATCTTCAGGGAGCAAAACTAGTATTTGAGTACCGGAATCTATAATAGCCTCGATATCTCGACCGTTTATATTTATAGTTACATATTGCAGTGGCTGAATATCAATTGTTGATTTTGAACAAAATTCCTTCTTACTTCCAAAGTACTTCGATTTTACCTTTGCTACCACCGCATCATCATGTTGTTTGAATCTGTTGGCTGTTGTTCAGTACGGTTATTGTTTGTAGGAAATCTTTTTGATTTTTGAGGGCAAAATTTAAAAATATGTTGCGTTGACCTGCAGAAAAAACATTCCTTACGCCTTACCCCTTGATTATGATTAAATTCATTTTTGAATCCATCGCGCCTCATTGGTGGAGGAATATATTTTTGTCCTGTATTTTGGAATTTGGGATTAGTTTGCAATTTTTGTAAATTATTTTGAGTTTCGGCTAACGATTTTCCTTTACTTTCAAAATATAAATCGGATTCCTTTGCCATATCAATCGTTTAAAGCACCTCTCCCCTTGGTCGAATGCTTATATGTGCAGCGGTGTCGGAATCTAACGTCTGAAACATCTTATCTGAAACTATTAACTGTTTTAAGGTTTCAAAATCTTTAACATTTCGCGACTCACAGTAGTACTCCCAAGTGGCTACTAATCTGGACATAAACTGCATATGAGTTTCATTAGCTCGGCGTTTAGCTTTTCGAAAATTTTCTAGACAACACTGAGCTGACGGCTCGTACTCTCGTAGCACTAATTTCTTTAAGCTTTTATAATCTTCTAACTCCTCTCCCGTTATATAAACTAAACTATTTGTAGCCTTTTCTCCCAAAATATTAATTAATATTTCCGGTTTTGATTCCTCTGGGACATTTTTTTTTGAAAAGCTCGCTCTATGGACGAAAAAAATAAATTCCAGTTGTCAGACTAAGTTGGGACCGGTAGTGTCAAAGTTCTAACGCTCTTAATTAATTTCTCAATGCGCGTCTCGGGTTCGCCCCTCGGGTGACTATCAGTAGAGACCGAACTCCTATCATTTCTCCTGTTTAGACTATTCTCATTAATACATGCTAATTCCAACTAGTGCTGACGCTCTCTCTCCCTTTCTTCTTGTTCTAACCTACACTGCTGGCCACCCAAATTGCAACACCAAGAAAGACAAGAGATATCATAACAAAATTTATTTTGTAGATAACATGTTAACCAAGTATCAAATGATTAAATTTATAGACTTCTGTGAAGTGTGGTTCCTGCCAAAATCAGTAGCCAGAGTGGCCGCCATTGTTGGAGATCACCGCTGCCACACGCCTCGGCATTGATTCAAAAAGACTTTGGATGAGTTCTTGGGGTACAGCAGACCAAGCAGCTACCACACGTTGCCAAAGTTGATCTGCTGTGGCAGCTGGGGATGGAATCTGGGTCAATCGTAGAGCAACCATGGACCACATGTTTTCTATCGGCGAAAGATCCGGAGAGCGAGGCGGCCAGGGAAGCAATTCAATCTGGCGATTGACGAAGAACCTTTGGACAATGCGTGCCACGTGTGGTCACGCATTATCCTGTTGAAATATGGCTGTGGGCAAACCCTGAAGGTAAGGAAGGACAACTGGCTCCAACACCTCGGAGATGTAGCGCTGGCTGTTTAAAGTACCGGCAATGCGTACTAGAGGTGTGCGAGAGTGATATCCAATACCGACCCATACCATAATACCCGGTGCAGGACCAGTGTGGCGGTGCATAACGCAGCTGTTCAGCATCCTCTCTTCACGGTGTCTCCAGACTCGAATGCGACCATCGTGGTGTTGCAGACAGAAGCGTGACTCGTCAGTAAAGACAATTTCATTCCATTCTGCCGTCCACTTCCTTCTGTCATCGCACCATTGGCGGCGGAGACGTCTGTGGTTCTGCGTCAAGGGTAGACAAAGCAATGGACGTGTTGCGGACAGACCACTCTGCTGTAAACGGCGTCGAATGGTACGCGCAGACAATGGATGATGCGTTACAGACTGCATGTGCTGTGCTATGGTTCGTGATGTGACTGAGCGATCCGTCACTGCCATGCGCACAATTTGCCTGTCATCACGTGAAGTGGTGCGCTGAGGTGGATGCGATCGAACACGCCGGTCCGTCGTACCCTCCTGCATCCAACGATCACATATCCGCATTACAGTTGTTTGGTTTCGTCCAACACGACTACTGATTTCCCTGAAAGATAATCCACAATCTCGGTAGGCCACTATCCTTCCTCTGTCGAACTCGGATACTTGATCAAAAGATGATCGCTGTTTTCGACGAGGCATAATTGATCGTTTTTTTTTTAAACCACAAGAAAAACGCAATTGCCGAACTTGAAATCGTCGAAATCTCCAAGCCTTAAATAGCGCTTTGAAGTGGCGCCACAGGCGCGCGTGATGTGCGTCTGCGCTGAAATTCTAATCATTTGCATATCTCACCTCCGCTAATGCATGTTGTAAATTTCATGTTATTTGCATGTTTCCTTCAGGGTGTTGCATTTACAGTGGCCAGCAGTGTAGTTTTATCTAATTCCACTTGAATCTTTTCCTGTTCTTCCCTCTGCTTCCTTTCAGCTACCGTTGAGGTCAGAAATTCCAGTACGAAATCCGGGTCCTTAACAAAATCATCACTATTAACTATTAATTCCTTTAATTCAGATACTCTCAAATCCCCTTCTACAGATTTATGAAGTTCTTGTGCGACAATTCGCAAATCCTCCTTTTTAATTCCCTTCACATTTAACATGCTGGTAATCAGATTTTCACTTAAAAAAAAAAGGTAATAATAAAATCTCTTACTTTGTCTCGGATGCAGTACCCACGAATTACCCTTAAAGATCATTCATCGCGTAGTCCACTTTTGCATTTTTACACTGAAGCACACCACAACACCACACTTGTATAATAATGATAATCCACCATATATGCGAATTTCTGAAGCATCACACAATACCACACTTGTATAATCCACCATGAGAATTTCTGTCGCACAACACAACACAACACCACACTTGTATGATAATGGTAATACACCTTATATGCTAATTTCTGTCGTTTCCAAAACTTGATCGACACCTTATTTAAAGATCGTGTCGTGATGCGACACTGTAAAACGAATCCTCTACCTTCTCCTGGAAGATTCGTTGTTTGGTTCGTGCAAGAAAGAAATCACTTGGCAAAATAACTGATGAATCACAAAACAAAACTTTAATCTGACTAAATAGGTGGGAAGCTCAAACTGTAAGATTTCTAACTTCAATATCTATATCTACGAGTATTAAACCCTCAACACAATATTCTTTGTTTCCTCGATTAAACTTTCCTGACCACGGATTCCCTAAAATAATCTGAACTAACAGCTCCCGTGCCTGTTTCCGCACGGGACAAAACACCAACACGGCCTAGCCGTCTCGTGACTAAAAACCTTCTGCCTATAGACCACACTCTTAATCCCCCTTGGGGTCGTTGAACTTACTCCCTCGCACCCTTCCAAAAAGGAATGCGCTACAGAGGGTGGCTATCAGTGTTCCTGGAAACACGAAGCAGGCGCTGGGAGGGGAACGCAATTCTGATATCACTACAGTCACAATAAGAGACATAGTAAAACAATCGGTGTTCATATTTTTACCACTCTGATAACATAACAAGTCGTCAATGCTACTTATGCGCTTAAAAGCAATTAAAATGCAATTCTTTTTTTCAGCGATTCTGTTTTTTTCCTCAACAGACGAAGCATTTCAAAGGTTTTGCAACACCTTTGCCTGTATAGCTGTCTATTATCTTTTTTCCAAGAATTGTGCACCGCTGTAGCAATAGATTGCAAGGCACGGGCATGAACCGGTTCCTGATACTTCCCTTTGACTGTATCCTACTGATCTATGCCAGCAATGGGGAATTTCATTTTTAGAAACCCTTTCTTGCCAATTTAAGAGATTTCAAGTTTTTTACTTCCTTCAAACGTTTGTTACTGTTTCATTCGGTAGTTCCAGTAAATGAGCACAACAGTTCCAAATACAAACACTTTGAACAGTCGGTGTTCCTATTTTTATTGATTTGCTGTTAAGTAGTTACCCTGCTACTTATACGCTCACGAGCAACTAAAAATCCAGTTAAATTGATATTTTTTAAATGACTATGCCTATTAAATTCCTATATCATCTGAAAATGTATTATAACATAAAAGTTGTTTTTACTCTAAAATGTTGGCTCTATTGGGATTATATTCTGAAACAGGCTTCCCCCTATATTCAAAAGCAGAGCATTTCTATTTAACTTTGCTGGACGATGGCCGAATTACAAGAACACTGGTAATCAGAACATTATTCTCAAGTAGCTAATCCTGTGGTAGATATGAATTTGTAGCTGTTCGTTTCGGCCCTAGGCTGTGGGTCCCAGTCTAATTAGCCTCCTGATAACAGCCGTGCTCAAAGCAAACCAACTTTAGCAAACTTTTAGAAATCAAAACAGTGGAAAATAAAGAAACAAATATTATTAATAAGATTATAATTCGATTAATAATTCCATTATAATTTTGTATTACGATTCCGTTAAAATTGTATTATAGATTCTATTCTAGATATTTTTCTATTCTATTCTAATTCTAATCTATGATAATATTATTTTCTATTAGAAAACATTTTGAACGCTCCCAGAACCAAAAATTAACTTGCCAAAAGCATACTTGATAGCAAGTAAAGCCGGAAATATCACATAAATGCAGTAAAAATTGGAAAGATATGCTGCATGTACATTCTTAGTAAAATAGATATAATATCTATGTTTGCTGTGCAAAGGGTGTTAAGTCCAAAAATGGGCTAAAATGAGTTATCAAACCAGGCATGTTTGGAAAACCAAGGGCTACTGCACGGTACAGTAAGCTAAGTCCAATTCCCCTCCTAAATATTTTATTAATCAGGAAAGATTTGGGGTATGTGAAACAAAACACAAACATGTTAGTGTTAAAGGGGTTATGTCCCAATCAAGGACTTAACACTCTTACACAACAAAAATAAAATTAGAAAAATTTACTTTAAAAAATTAAAAATTAAACTTTAAAAAACTGACTTTACAAAAGCCGTTTTTTTAAATCCCGTTTTTCTCTAAACTACGATTTGGACTTGACACTCTTTTCACTGCAACACAGATATTTGCTAAAATGTATAGCATAGTTTGAGAACTTAGCATCTGGAAAACAGTGAGAACACTGGTAGTGATATTGAAGATTTCGTATTTGGCTGAATTAGAAATAGAAAAAAAACAGGTGGACTTATCCCCATTTCTCTTCTCATAGAAGACTGTTTCTTGACGACGTCCTGCACGTCCATAAAAACGAGTCTTCTAAGTTTATTATATATAAACAATGCTCAATAAAAAAATGCTGACATTTGTATCGAAATTAAGTTCTCCAGTATATGTATACCGTAAGGAATATAGTCTGTCATAAGGAATTTAATTATCAACGTTACGCTAAAAACGTCATTGATAGGCCAACAATGCTTCTCAGGGACCATTTTTACCTGAATTGCATTCACTTCATTCCCTTGAATCTGGAAATGTTCTTGCGATATTTAACTTCATGGAGCAAAATTCAATTCCACGATAAAAATTAAACTTCAGAAAGGATACTTAAGAAAAAAAGCTTTCATTTTTTTAACCCCGTTCACCGCTTTGAGAAGGAGAGGTTTTTTTCTCTACTGACTACATAGCATTAGTATCATTTTAGCATTCAAAACTGCAGAGTTTACGTGTGACCCATTTTCAAAATTTTTAAAACTGAATTAATGATGTTATGTTATTTTACTTAACATTAATTAGACAATATGCCTGCCACGTTGGAATAAAACTTAATATTGATCTCACATTTCAATTATGGTGACATATATTAGAACGCTGATATTTCTCCCTTTTATTTGCTTTAGTCTGAATAATATCGTAAAATTTTAACTCTAATTTTCTTTAATGTCAAAGTTTATATAGAACAGAGTATTTAACACAAAAAGAGTTTTAGCTTATTTTACATCCTCCGACAGTTTAATTTTACGTCCTGTTTCCTATTACTAAGCAAGTACTCAAGAAAACTATCAAGAAAATTGTCAAAATTTTCGACAATTTATTAATCTAATGTACCTTGCATTTTAGATATAAATTTATTTATCTGCATTGATGGCAATTAAGATTTGCGTTTTCTAAAACATTACCAGTCGTTTTAAATATTAAATTGACACAACTGTTGTAACTTAAAGCCACTGGACCATTTTTGGAATATGTTGCATGAAAAAATTTTACAGATTTTGTTCAAAGCAAAAATTGGATCCACAAAGATAATTTAGCAGATATCAGAAGGATTGCACAACAGTTTGCAAATATTTTGCGTTTTAAACTATTATACATGCTGATTAAACCTTTATCAATAAATCACTTGATAACACATTTCTTTTCCATGAGTTCATCAAAATTGGACGATTACCAAACTCCATATTAACTTTATACTGATTTCAGAAACTTGGGAGGAAAAATATTGATATTTACTGCTGACTGTTATTTCGTTAGTTGTTATACCTATTAAAAATATATGTAAGGGAACTCATACTATAAGCAGTACTGTGGCTAATCAGTATCTACTTACTCTAGAATTTTGCTTTTTCTTTAAATATTGTGTGCATGTGTGTGGACTTACTTTCTTTAAGTATTACTCAAAATATCCACAAAATATCCACGGCATCGTTGTTGTCACTTAAACCAATGAATCTTTTGAACGTGCATATTCTAAACATTTGAATAAAGTTTATTTGAACGCGCTTATGCCCATTTGAATAGCAGACTTAAACACTTTTACACCTCAGAATTATCGATGAGCTATCCGTGCATTGTCTAAACACAGCAGTTACTTGGATTTAGATTAATGTAATCAATTAATAGAATGTACATGATAGTAAAACATTTCGTGTTGGGAGCATATGCCTCAGGCCTATGAAGGGTAAACTGATGGGGCTATACCATGGAATATGTGAATTCGGCATTCCATGCATATGTAAACGCATATCAAGAGCAAAGCATTGGAAAGTCATAATCTCGGCGGTAGAAGTAATCATAAATTAATCCTAGCTAAAGACACAAATCATCAGAAATAGATTTGATTCAAACACAACCTTCCTTGGGGACATTTCAGTATAATTTGTGATATTACAAATACTTTACCTTCTAAAACATATTAAATGATAACAAATCTTTCATCACAAACTGTGCTTGAACTCATTTGTATTCGCTCTAAGAAGCTAATTATAGTGTTGTCGATTTACAATATGCCCTTGAGATTTTGCTAGTTAAGACTAAAGGCTGTGATATTATGTTTAATTAACTCTAGAATGAATAATTTGCATATAAGTTCATTTTATTACGCTTGCAAATTGCCACGTTAAGCATGAACCTATATTACTTTGATTTTTTAATTAGCGGTGAGCAATTCGTTTCACTTTCATTTGTACTATGATTTTACAAATTTAGAATCCATATAAATGAGATACACTTAAACTCGTAAAATAGTTCCTCATTGTGTTGAGTGCACCATTATCGGAACTTGAGATTCATAAAGGAAATATATAGAGGACATACACTATAAACATTATTTTTTAACACAAAAAAGTGAACTGGCGAACTTAGTTCACCGAGTCTAAATGCATACTACAGTTGAACTCGCTTAGGCACGTTGTCTAACTCACATGGCGGAACGGATAATAAAACCCATTCACGACGAGTTAATTTATTTGCCAACGTGGGTTAGCCAACTGATTGAATGGCTTCTCCACCCTTATTCATGTCGAGTAACCTGTCTAATCTTCATGTGCATATGCACTCTCTGGTTACTGTGTATTGCAAAATACCTTCTTTACGCACGTCTTTAAATTCGGATTATATTGTCTCAATAAATCTACTATGGAATCGATTTTTTTTCATTTGAAAACGAATTGTTTTTTCGAATATATCAGTTTTCACTACTTGAAATTCAAAAGATCACTTTTACTGAAGACATAACTTATACCACTCAAAAGGGTTGGCAATTTTTCCCCATCATTGTGATGTATAACTAATTTTGGAGGAAGCAATTTAAAATTTGTTCTATATACCCCTGTTCGGCTATCTGTAAGAAAACTGTAAATTCTATAAAGAGAAGTGTTTTTTTGTACAGTTTAAGTGTAATTTTAGGAAATCAAAGGAGTTCTATCAAAGGACTACTACTTTGATCTTTTGATCATTCAACTATATTATTCTTTTAATTTATAAAATGTACATCACTTGAAATAATTATACATATTTTAGACTGCTGTATCTTCATCAATTTATTTCAGATATCCTGTAGTGGGTTTTTTTCGGTGCAATTTTTAAAACATCTACACTACTTAGATTGAAAAATTTGGAATTTGATTATTGGAACGAAGTTCTTTTACGCGGCTTACAGTAGAGTGAACTGGCATCGTCACGTAACGAAAAAGCGTTATTCCCCCTTCATAAGAGCTTTTTCTCAAGGACTCTGTGGCTGAATGGTTATCGCATCGTACAGCATCGAACTGCAGAGGTCCTCGGTTCAAGTCCCCGGTCCAAATCCCCGCACAAACCCTACCGGCAATTTTAAAACCCTTCACTGCACACAGTATCAAATTTGATACATAGTTATTTTTCTCCTTTAGTTTCAAAGCATATTTTTTATCCACTTGTGCACCTTGTATTAGTTTTGAAACATCATAGCAAACCTTTTAATCACTGTTAGTTACATTTTCGTAATATAGATGGCAGCAGGAATACAACTGCGATCTTAGCAAAAGATAGCCGTTCAATTCATACCAGACGTGCCTTAGTATTTGCTATATTTTCAGTATTTTAAAGTCAGTTTACATCTTTGAAAGTTTTATAAATATATTTTAGAGGTACATAGCTTTTATAATTATTAATAAAATACTTCTTTAATCTTTTATAAAAAATTCAAGTATGATTTCAATTTTATGTATCAAAAATGATTCATGGTGTGCTTACGCCATTTTTTTAAGGAAATTGCGGGAAGAAAAGTTTTAACACAGAAGAAATTGAGGAACTTAGGAACAGATCGTAGAGTGATCATAGTGAAGATGGATCTGATTCAGAAAGCGATGGCAGTACAGGTGATCCTAATTATAAACCAAACAAAGTGTGTGATGAAATTTTTAATGGTAGTAGTGATTCGGTAGATGAGGTATCATTACTTGATAATAGCGATGTTCTTGATCTGCCTAATGGTGGGAACATATCAAAAACTAATAGAAATAATACAGGGAGAACAAACCCTGCAATCAGCTGGAAGAAAACTAATTTACTTCTAAATGATGATCGAATTTTATTCCGAGGTGACGAGAATCTTGCTCCTGAAATTATGAATTTAAGCACACCTCTAAATTTTTTAGTTATCTTTTTACAAAAGATTTGATTGAGCATATAGTTCTAGAAACAATTTATTCAGTGTGCAAAAAACCCAGAAAAGTGTGTCAATGTAACGAATTTAGAAATTAAACAATACATTGGTATTTGTATAATGATGTCTATTGTACATGTACCAAACACTAGGGCATATTGGTCAATGATGTAATAAAAGAATGTATGTCATTAAAACGCTTTAAAAAGATAAGAGAATTTCTACATTTTAATGACAACAGTAAACAACCACCACATGATGACCCAGCATGATCGTTTATATAAACTTCGACCAGTTGTAAATGCTTTACTTGAAAGATTTTATACCGTCCCTATGGAATCGCGTCTTTCTGTTTAAACTTATTTTTTGTTTGTTATTGTTTTAATTCACGACGGGATTTATATTGTGTCATTAATTTATTTTTGTTGGTGATTAATAATAAAATTAATCCCGATTAAAAATTATGCTAGGTAACATCTAAATCAAAATAATTAATTTATATATTAAAATTTTTTAATTTTAATAAAAATAATTTATATATTAAAATTTTAATTACAATAACATAGAGAGAGAGGGAGAGAGTTGGTTGAATAAAAGAGGGCTGCGCTTTTTGGCGTGACAAAAATACACTAATATAATCAATAGAAATCTACATATTAAATCACGTTTAGAGTTGAAAAAATAACGTAAGGAACTTCGTTCCGGACGGGGGTTCCCCGACTGCACAACTTTTTTTTTTTTAAGATAAGTAATTTTGTTCCTTAGTAAGATTATTATAGGTTTTAATACAACTAGAATGAAAGAATTAATAATATAACAGTTAAGTATATTATATCTTCTTTAAATTTTATTGCTAACATTAGATGGATACATGGGTTACCCCAAACTTACGTACTGTCGTACAAACTACTCAAAATATTCACAAAATATCCACGGCATCGTTGTTGTCACTTAAGCAAAATGAACATTTCTGAACTGATTAAATGCCAAAATCATTTAATCAGTTCAGTCCTTGTATACAGATTAATTCAATATAATTTTTACTAATTACTTACCTTATTACTATAAAAGGTTATAGTCTATTATTTCGGAGATCATAAAGAGTTGAAAAGCTTAAAATCAATAACTAAGAAAAATTTGTAAGATTTATTTGTATGTATGGGCATTAAAACATTCTTCAATATTACTCTCAACAGGTATTTACCCAATGGTCGGTCTCTCTCTCTCTCTCTCTCTCTCTCTCTTTCTCTCATTAACACACAGACATACACATTAACATATGCGAACTGAACGAGAAATTTAAAAAAGGAGAATTCAGTAGCTAACTCATTTATTTTCTAGTATGCCAAAGATGTTTATATAGAATATCATACCTTAAAAAAATAATCTTATGCTTGATGGAGATACTGGTAGTACTTGTTGACGCCAATGGCTATGTTGGCAATCGCCAAACGCGCTCTTGAAAGAATACAAATATAGGTATCATAGTTTTATTTCTTATGTTGGCATCGTAAAATAAAAGATATTAGAATTTGTTTGAAATCGCTTGTTGCATAAAAAAGTTTGTTACGCTCGCACATCGTATGGTCGATGTTTCATGTATTGATTTTGTTTATACATTAGTATTGTAGATAATTCGTTTAAGTAAATAAAATTTTTATTAATTCGTGTGTCGTATGGTCGACAATGGTTTTGATATAATTTATTAGTCTACAGTCCATTCGAATACAACAAATTTGGGACCAGTGCAACGTATGACATTTGGCTCATATAGTTGGTCCACGTAGCCGGAGAAAAAATGGCACTCATTGTGCTAAATCGACAAAAATCGACATTGAAGGCTCAGATTACTAAAATAGAGACATACTTAAAAGAAAAGGAGGTAAAAGCCCCATCGGATATTTTAGCTGCTGAGTTAAAAATAAAATTAGAAAATTTATTGAAGTATCAATCAAGTTTGGATTACATTCGAATACAGTTTTTGGAGAAAGTTGATCCCGAAGAAGGTATATCGGATATTGAAGAAGAATTTTTGGATTTGGAATTTCGCATCGAAGCATTACAGGTAAAAATGAATAGTTTTATTACCTGTCAAAATAGTTTATTTATTTCAAATGGTAATAAAGATGTAAATAATAGCGTTAATATTCGACTTCCCGAAATTGTAATTCCTAAATTTTCGGGAAAAATAGAAGAATATAGTTGTTTTAAGCTGCAATTTGATAATATTATTACCAATAATTCTCATTTAGATGAAACTCAAAAATTGCAGTATTTACATTCGGCTTTAGTCGGCGAAGCCAAGAATTTACAAACTGTTAATGATACATTTAAAACGCTTTTCACAGCTTTAGATGAAAGATATTCGAACAAACGAGTGTTAGTTGATGTATATATTAAGCAAATACTAGAATTTGATAAAATAACTTATGAGTCTTCTAAGGAATTGCGAAGTTTGATAGATATAGTTAACAAAAATTTAAGAGCACTAAATACAATGGATCTTGAAAGAAATAAATTATCTGATGTTGTGTTATTAAATATAATTTTGGCTAAACTCGATAAAGAATCAAGAAAGCAATACGAGCTAAATATAACTTCCACGGAAGTTTCGAAGTTGGATGATTTAATTGCATTTTTGTAAAAAAGATGCCAAATGTTGGATAATTTATCACGTAGTGTCTCTTCAAAATTGAAAGTTTTTGATAAATACCAAAAACCGAAATCACTTATGGTGAAATCATACAATAAAGTATGTGCTTGCTTTAAATCTCTTAATCATTACATATTTAAGTGTTCTGCATTTTTAAAACTAAATTCGTTGCAAAGATTTGACTTTGTAAAAAAACATAATTTGTGTATTAATTGCTTCAGTGAGCAACATAAAGTTGTAAATTGCAATTCGAAGTACGTGTGCAATGTATGCAAAGCTAAGCACAACACACTACTTCATAGAGAAAGAGTAGACACCCTGTCGGTGGCGCCAATTGACATTCCAATTGAGTCATCAAATTTATTTATCCAAAACGAAAATGAGAAACCACAACATAATTTAGCAGTCGAAGCTAAAGCAGTTTCAAGCTGTTTAATCTCTCAAAGGAAAAATATTCATCTTCAAACAGCACGGGTTTATGTGAAAAATATGTTAGGGGAATTTATTCCTGCCATTTGCCTTTTGGATAATGGATCAAGTGCTCAATTTTTATCGTATAGATTTTTGCAAAAATTGGGTTTAAGAGCTGAAAGAATATATGCTCCCGTATCAACATTAAATAATACATCGGTCACTGTAAATAAAAGTGTAGTTATAGAAGTTGCAAATAAGAACAGGAATTTTTCTGCCAGTATGGAATGTTTAATTGTACCTAATATTACAGACATTACTACGAATATCCCAATAAACATAAATGACTTGAATTTACCGTAGCATATTGAACTGGCACATGAAGGATTCACAAATCCAGCCAAAATTGACTTGCTTATCGGAGCAGAGTATTTTTTTGAAATTTTAAGGTCATGACAATTTCGTTTACCTTCGCATGGTATTTTATTGCAAGAAACTGTATTCGGTTATGTAGCTAGTGGAACAGTAGTTAGTTCTGTAAACACGCAATTCTGTGGATTATTGAAGCCTTCAGAATATATTGAAGAAAACTTTAAAAAATTTTGGGAACTGGAAGAAGTGAATTCAGTTAGTTCTTTAACACCAGAAGAAACTCAATGTGAAGATCATTTTGTAAAACATTATACTAGAGTATCGGGTAGATTTTGTGTAAAATTACCTTTCAAAGAATGTACTAAATCTTTGGGATATTCAAAGGATATGGCTATTAAGCGTTTCCTAAGTACAGAAAAAACGATTAGAACGCTTGCCCAATTGTAAAACCATGTATAAAGAATTCATGGACGCTTATTTAAAATTAGGTCACATGGATCTTGTTCCACATTACGAGAGAAATGAAGTGTTGGGTAAAACAAATTACCTTCCGCATCATTTTGTTTTGAAGGATAGTTCGACAACTGCATTGAGGGTAGTGTTTGATGCCTCGGCTAAGACATCAACAGGCATTTCTCTAAATAAAACACTAATGGTAGGCCCAAAGTTGCAGGATGATATTTTCGACATAACATCAAGATTTAGATTACATAAATATGCTCTGAAGTTGATATTTCTAAAATGTATAGACAAATTTTAGTTACGAATAATGATTCAGATTTACAAAGAATAGTTTGGCGTAATTCTCCTGAAGAGTCTTTTCAAGAATATAGACTTAAAACTGTGACATATGGCACAGCCTCAGCTCCATTTCTAGCAGTAAGAGCTTTGAGACAACTTGCAGTAGAAGAGAAAGATAATTTTCCTCTTGCTTCAGCTGTGACTCTTTCTGATTTCTTCATTGATGACTTAGTCACAGGTAGCAATGATTTAAATAGTGCTAAGGAGTTACAAAACCAGTTGATACAAATGTTACAAGCTGGTGGAATGAAACTTTGTAAATGGTCCTCTAACGAAAGAGAACTGTTAAAATCAGTGCCGTTCGAAGATCAAGAATATCATTTTGATCAATCAATAGAAACAGTAAAGACACTAGGTCTCATTTGGAATCCAAAAATTGATAAATTAAAATTTTTTGTTTCTCCCTCAATATATTCATCAAAGTGCACTAAGAGATCAATATTATCTCATATTTCTAGATTATTCGACCCTTTAGGACTTTTAGGACCAATTATAAGATAATAATTATGATATTTATTAAAAAATTATGGTTTTAAAGATTGACTGGGACGAGCCACTCTCAGCTAAAGAAGCTCAAGAATGGAAAAATTTTAAAAAAAACTCCAAGTAGTTGAAAGTATTGATATCGATCGCTATATTTTGAATGATAGCATTTGTCAGCTAGAAATACATGGATTTTCGGACGCCTCCGAAAAGGCCTATGGAGCGGTAGTTTATGTCAAAGCCACTGGCACATCATCAGAAGTCTCAGTGAAGTTACTCTGCAGCAAATCAAGAGTCTCGCCTCTGAAGCGTACAACAATTCCAAGACTAGAACTTTGTGCAGCAGTATTACTAGTAAAATTAGTGAACCGAGTGCTATCATCGTTAAAAATATCTGTGAATAGCGTTCATTTGTGGACCGATTCGACAATAGTACTTGCGTGGATTCAACACGAACCACATACTTTGAAAACATTTGTAGCGAATCGCGTCGCAGTTATTCAAGAACTGTCTTCGACTCATCAATGGCACTATGTAACTTCAGAAGAAAATCCAGCTGACATAATTTCTAGAGGCGTTGATCCTGAAACTCTTCGAGATAGCAAACTGTGGTGGGATGGTCCCACTTTCCTTTTGAATGACTTTTCGTCGTTAAAGGATAATCCCTGCCCAACAGCTGTGGAGGTTCCAGAAGTGCAGAAATTGCCGGTCCCTTCATTGACTTTTGTATTGACTTTAGAAAGGGATTTGTTAAATAGAGTTTTAGACAGATCAAATAGTTTTTCTAAAATTGTATATATTTTTAGTTTCATTTTCAGATTTTTGAAAAATACTAGAAGCAAACCAGAGGACAGGTACAGAGCAGCCCCAGGAGCAGAAAACAGCGACAGAATTTATCATTCGCCAAATACAGGCAAATGAATTTAAAATGGAGATATCTGTTCTCTTAGCTGGTAAAAGGGTTATAAAAGGGAAGGTAAAGGACCTCCAACCCTTTTTAGATTCCAATGGAATTCTAAGAGTTGGAGGACGGTTAGAAAAATCGAATTTAAATTTTAACGCAAAACATCCCATTTTACTTCCTGCGACTCACAAACTTACAAAAATTTTGATGAATTACTACCATAGGAAATATCTGCATGTAGGAGAACAGAATTTATTGCATGTAGTACGCCAAGAATACTGGCCATTAAACGGCAGAAGTATCGCTCGACAAATTGTCCACAATTGCGTTACATGTTTTAAACAAAAACCTGTTACAGTAACAAGTACAAGTACCTGTAAGTTAGCTTATGGGCAATTTCCCTCCGGAAAGAATAAACCCAAATTCCCCCTTTAATGCCACAGGAATAGATTTCTGTGCACCCTTTTGTGTAAAGTTTAAAGGACAAAGAAAGGGTGTATACCACAAAGTATACATAGCTATATTTGTCTGCTTTGTGACAAAGGCAGTACATTTAGAGACTGTCACAGATTTAACCTCAGAAGCGCTAATCGCGGCGCTAAAAAGATTTTTCTCTAGACGTGGTAAAAGTTCATCTCTGTTCACGGATAATGCCACCAATTTCGTAGGCGAGTATTTAGAATTAAAACGATTGTACAAACTTGTTAAAAAGCCAGAGGAAAATTTAGCTTGTTATTTAGCCTCAGAAGGCATTGCCTGGAATTTTATTCCTCCCAAAGCCCCGAATTTCGGTGGACTTTGGGAAGCCAGTGTCAAATCATTTAAATACCATCTTAGACGAACTATTGGTGATCGAAAGCTGACCTTGGAAGAATTCCAGACTATTACAATTCAGATCGAAGGCATCTTAAACAGCAGACCGTTAATTCCGATGAGCTCAGATGTGGATAATTTAGATGTTTTAACTCCATCACATTTTTTGATAGGACGCATTTTGAATACAATCCCTGAACCATTAATAGTGAACAAACCATATAATTTATTAACAAATTAGCAAAAAAACCACCAAAATTGTTCAAGTCATATGGAAAAAATGGCAGATTAGTTATTTAAATCATTTACAAAATCACACCAAATGCATGTTGAAACACAAAATTTACAACCTGGTCTAATGGTTTTAGTTAAAGAAGATCACTTGCCACCATGTAAATGGTTGATTGGACGTATTCAAGAAGTGATACCAGGATCCGATAATAGAATTAGAGTAGCTTTGGTGAAAACAAACCACGGTATATATAAACGTAGTATTAGAAAGTTATGTGTATTACCTAATCAAAATATGTAAATTTTTAGTTGGTTTATGTTTTGAATTTATATTTAATTTGAATATTCGTGTATTATTGATAACGTTATTTACATTTTAAGTTATCTGTATTCATTTAGAACTTGTTTAAGCCAAAATATGAGGCAAAATTGTTTTGTAATATATTGTTCATTTTATGTATTCAATTGTAATAACTGTATTTTAATGTATTTTGAAATATAATATTTCAACCTGAGGAGAATGTTGACGCCAATGGCTATGTTGGCAATCGCCAAACGCGCTCTTGAAAGAATACAAATATAGGTATCATAGTTTTTATTTCTTATGTTGGCATCGTAAACTAAAAGATATTAGAATTTGTTTGAAATCGCTTGTTGCATAAAAAAGTTTGTTACGCTCGCACATCGTATGGTCGATGTTTCATGTATTGATTTTTTCCATACATTAGTATTGTAGATAATTCATTTAAGTAAATAAAATTGGTATTAATTCGTGTGTCGTATGGTCGACAATGGTTTTGATATAATTTATTAGTCTACAGTCCATTCGAATACAACAAATTTGGGACCAGTGCAACGTATGACATTTGGCTCATACAGTACTTAAGAAAAGTCACTACGAATGAAGCCCGTATTTATGGATAGCAACTTCCACTTACACAATATCAATATATATATCTATATATATATATATATATATATATATATATATATATATATATATATATATATATATATATATACAGAGGCTGTTCGCACATTTTTTAGACGATTTTGGTAAGCGGTAATAAAAAATCGTTTGCTGCAAAAGAAATAATTGCAATTGTACTATGTTTTTAAAAGTCAAAATTATCGCCTGCGGCTTGAAAGTTTTGTTTTTATTCAAAATGCTTCCTACATTTTGAGGCAAACCAGCGCATTTATCAAAAAATATCTCGAAATATGTGGCTTGATCCCAGTAATTTTATTCCTTTTCATGATAGTCTCATTCCCGTAATCAGTCAAATAGACCGATCTGTTTCCAACCAAACTACACATATCTATTGTTTATCTAATTTCAAACGTAGTAATCTTAGTTTTTTTAGTACATTTCTAAATTCAATCAAAATAATAGAAAATTTTTGAAATCGTTAGAAAAAAGCTTCTAGATTACGTTGGATCTTTCAGTACTGTAAGAGTTTCAGCAATAAATATTTAGAACTTAAGAAGTGGAAGAAAATTTGGAATATATCAGTGTATTTTTTTAAATGCATAGTTTAGAAATATGACATATGCTATGGGTATGATTAGCACAAAATGTATTCTTTTGCGTGTTCTCTGTGTACTTTAAAAGTGAAAAAAAATTAATATTGTTGTATAAAAACATTTTTTTAAGGAATAAAGGACTATGTTACAAATAAACAAAAAATCTGAGCATCCTTTTTGTACATTTCTTGTTGTGCCAAAGGATGTTCTCTTAGGCCATTTAGAAGCTCATGACATAGAGAAGTCAGCTTATCTAACTGAAAATTAGAGTGTTCTGGATTCGATTGCTGGGCTGGCCAGTTGTGTTTTGAATGAAAAATAAATTTAGAACGCGTGATAAAAAAGACTTTATCGCATATTTTTACTCTCGTGTTCTTATTATAGTACATGGATTTCAGTATTTCATCGTATTCAAAAATGCACCTCTACTTGTGTGTGTATGTGTGTGTATGGCTACACATTAGATAACAGTATAACTATAATATATGATTTTTTTAAACTAGTACCTAATAACTATCAGTGCCACAAATAATCATAGCTTTTAATGCTTTTTTTGTTTGCAATAAAAGCTATGTTTATATATGTTTGTTTGCAATACAAGCAATGTAACCTTCTGATTCCCTTACATTAAAAGTAAAAGTAGATTCCCACTATATATATGTGTGATACATATCTTAATATTACATATGTTAAGAGCAAATTTCTTAACCTTTAAAAAATAAGTTTTAAAAATAAATCCACTGTAATGATTTATTGAATACATTTTTGTCACATTTTCTCTGTATTAACATAACTTCTCTAAAAGTTCTGCCTCTCTCCCTTTTGCAAGATGACCTTAGATATAAAAAGTAAAACTTTCTACAAGGAAGACATGAAACAAAAAAACAATTCTATGTGATTTCATCAGAAAGGCCGAAAAATCTGTCCGAAATTCAATTTATCACACACACATCTGTTACAGGTCATTTCTTCTCAGTTTTAGTTCTCCATATATTTCCTGTATCGTATTTTTGGAATAGATTTTCTCTAGACCATTAATAAGAAAATATTTTGATACATTATATGAATATTCCTATCTATACATTGTAAATTTAGAAATTACCAACTGAAGTTTACGGCAATTTACACAATCCTACCCTATTGATACGTAAAGCTCTTATCGGATTTGAATAGCTAGTTGTTACACATAAAAGAGTTAACAGCACTTCATATAGTCTGAGCGCAACACTGTAAATAACAACTCGCGAATCTGAAAGGATTATTTTACGCAAAAGTATCTTCTTAAAGTAAAAAAAACTGATTTAGGTTATTTAAAAAAGGGGGAGAGTATACAACGTTGAATGGCAAGTAAGGTGGAATTCCGATTGATGAGCAATTTTTATCACATACAAGTAGCGTGACACTTAAAATTTTAACACCTACATTTAAAATTTGATAGGCCAGGTGACGGCCGAATGGCTAGGGCGCCGGAATTCGGTTCATATCCTGAGGGTTCGAGTCGCACTGTTGGCATGGATGTTTGTAGCCGTTCGGAGTCGGCTTTAAACTGTAAGCCCCGGTCTAATTAGCCCTCGTGTAGCAAAAAGTTGACCGTAGCGCTCCAAACCAAACCAAAATTTGATAAGACTTCCTTCAGTAGCTCAAAAATATTTCTGGCTTTTATTCCTTCAGTAATCAGTTTCTTGCCTCCCGTACTACAGCATCTACAACGTAACTTGAGCAACGGTGATAGTAATTTTAGATTGCACCTCATTCACACTGTCCGGCATTATAACATAAACACTCCACTTTTTTCAAAGCCTCACAGGAAACTATCTAATGAGGTAGAGTCATAGAATTGTGGAGGTCATTGTGCATGCACTGTGCTACAAAACACCTGACTAAAAATACTGGTACCTCAGTCCCCCCCTGTTGGAACACTGTAGACTTTATATATAGTTCTGAATAAAGTCTATAAATCTCCTAAAGTCTATAAAGTCTATATATCAGCAAATTATACACTGAAGTGCCACTGAATTAGGGATACCTACCTAGTAACGAGTTGGGCCTCCTCTGGCCTTGATAACGGCTGCCACACGACGAGGCATAGATTCAACAAGTTTCTGGAAACGTTCCACGGGAATGGCTTGCCAAATATTGGCTAAAGCTGTCCATAATTCAGTAAGGTTCTTTGGTGCTGTGTGATGGCCTTTCACGCCTTGTTCCAAAACATCCCAAAGATGCTCAATAGGATTTAAGTCTGGGCTTCTAGGTGGCCAATTCATGACAGAGAAGTCAGAGGAATGCTCATCCAACCAGCCAGTAGCCAACCGGGACTTGTGAGAGGTACAGTTGTCTTGCTGGAAAACTCCATTACCGTGCGGATAACAGAACAGCATAAACGGATGGAGGTGATCACCCAGCAACTCTACGTACCGAATTGCATTGAGGGAGGTTGGTACACGCACCAAAGATCCCAAACTGTGCCACGAAAAAACACCCCAGACCATGATTGAGCCACCATGCCCTTGTACACTTCCAGCCAGGCATGCAGGATCCATGGCTTCATGAGCCTGACGCCATATTCTCAGCCTCCCGTCGGCGTTAAGTAGTCGGAATCGAGACTCATCACTCCATGCTACTCGTTTCCAGTCCTCTACACTCCAGTCTCTGTGCTCTCTTGCCCAGGCAAGACGTGCAGCCCGATGGCGAGTATAGAGCAATGGTACTCTCGTAGGTCGACGGCTCCCGAAACTCATACGGTGAAGCGAGCGTTGCACAGTCCGTTTACTGACTGTACGACTGGCACCGTCATTAAACTGGGTGGTAATTTGAGCTAATGTTTGGCTTCGCTGGCTACGTACAATACGCCTGAGCCGTCTCTCACCACGCACTGTCAAGGCTAATTGTCCTTTGCAGTTTGCCCGATCGCTAGTTTTTTTTTTCCACCATCCATGTATTCTTGGTATACTCTTGACACTGTCGACCTTGAAAATCCTAGCTGTCTGAAGATTTCGGAAATTGAATGGCCCATGCGTCGCGCACCTACGATTTGTCCGCGATCGAAGGCGTCTAAATAAGGCAGTTTACCCATACTGGCAATTCCAACAACTAATTCAGAACAACCACAGTACGCGCTATATATGCAGTTACCACAGCGCCCTCACTTGCGCATACATGATGCGCAGCGCTACACAATTTGCATAGGCTTTGCTATCCCTAATTCAGTGGCACTTCAGTGTAGTAATACAGTCTAGGGCCAATATAACAAGTAAAAGTCTTAAATAAAGTTCCAACATCGAAATTTTTTTCTTCAATATTTACAAGAGAAAATCCGTCATTTATGCAGATCATTTAAAATTGACAGATACTTCACAAGACATATAACTATTGTTTTAAGAGTTCGATCATTTATGGTTCACCTGTGAAATTGTATACCCCTTTTAAAGTACAATTCAAAATGTATTGCAGAGAGCGAATTTCGTCCAAACAGAGGTAAGGCTCCTGGAGATGTAAGTAAATCCCTCTTCTGTGAATAAAATTGTTTTTTAACTGAAAATTTCTGAGAAAACCTATTTTATCCAATTTAAATATGAGCTATATAATCAGAATAATTCAAATCCTGCATTCGATCTCCCGAAATTCGATAAAAAATGTTAGCTTATAATCATTTTTAACATACTTTTTTACCAGAAAATTAAAAGTTCCACCGCAATTTTTAAAGAAAATCACTGTGCCTCATCTTGAGATCTTGGCTTTGCCTTTTTCAATAGAACTTCAACAAGCTTATGTTCGATTAAGTTTTCTCATTTTCCCTCTCTATATGATAATCTGTGACTGAACTTTTATTTTCGTTAAATTTTCAAGTGCGGGGTATGACATACGGACAGTCGTATAAACTCTCGTGCTTAAATTAAAAATACAACCATACTGAGCCTAAGATTGAAATCTAAACGGTCACTCTGAACCGGAGTGTAACCTTTGAGTGCGCGACGTACAAATAAATATCAATAGTAGTTGTATCTGCTAGGTAGTGTGTTGTACAGTGGCGTAGCGAGCAAAACTGGCGCCCGGGGCACGATACCTTTTTGGCGCTCCCATGATCTTCGGGACCAAATGGTCCAATGGTCTTGGGAACCTTTAGGGCCCCTCTGCGTGTGACGCCCAGGGCAGGATAGACCCCCTTGCCCTCTCGCTACGCCACTGGTGTTGTACCACAGGTGAAAGTGAAGTTAACTCCTTCATTGATTGAAAAGGGAGTCTTCGGTATCAATTCAAGACTCTGAATTAAATATGGTTAATCTACGTTTTAACTTAATTTTGTCTTTAGACGACTTTAAATCCGTATTGTCAATGAATAAACAAAGACTTCACTAGTGGATCAGTGGATTTATTTATTTGTTTATTTATTTATTTTCCATGACCTGCAAGCAAGCACATGCGCTGCCTTCTTCAATTTATATATTCCATTATTGTACTCATGCATATGGATCCTTACGAAAGAAATGAGAAAGAACTAATCGAAATGAAAGAAAATTATTATTCTAATTTAAGGAAAAAAATTCCAGAAATATTAACGCTTTAGCTTAACTCTTTCACAGCTATCATCGCCTCGTACGGACCGTTACGAAACTTCAATCAAATTTTACTTTACAGCGTACTTGACAATTAATTCTTTCTCTGCGTCAATTGAAAAAAAAAGAACCACTTCAATTAAATCATTAAAATTGGACTAAAAATGTGTTCAGTCTTGAAATTATATTTCAAACATATGTTCGAATATATCACTGAATTACTATACTACTAAACATCATTACTTTTTCTCCATGTATGTACCAAAATTCCTGAAATCAAGATTTTAGCGATGATTTATTCTCTTTAAATCAAAGTCTCTAAAGTCCTCTGATCCTCTATCTTAATTTTATAATGATTTTTGGTTATTTAGACGTTATAATTTGTATTAACAATCAAAGTAATACACTGAAGTGCCACTGAATTAGGGATAGCAAAGCCTATGCAAATTGTGTAGCACTGCGCATCATGTATGCGCAAGTGAGGGCGCTGTGGTAACTGCATATATAGCGAGTACTGTGGTTGTTCTGAATTAGCTGTTGCAATTGCCAGTATGGGTAAACTGCCTGATTTAGACGCCTTCGATCGCGGACAAATCGTAGGTGCGCGACGCATGGGCCATTGAATTTCCGAAATCTTCAGACAGCTAGGATTTTCAAGGTCGACAGTGTCAAGAGTATACCAAGAATACATGGATGGTGGAAAAAAAACTAGCGATCGGGCAAACTGCAAAGGACAATTAGCCTTGACAGTGCGTGGTGAGAGACGGCTCAGGCGTATTGTACGTAGCCAGCGAAGCCAAACATTAGCTCAAATTACCACCCAGTTTAATGACGGTGCCAGTCGTACAGTCAGTAAACGGACTGTGCAACGCTCGCTTCACCGTATTGGTTTCGGGAGCCGTCGACCTACGAGAGTACCATTGCTGTATACTCGCCATCGGGCTGCACGTCTTGCCTGGGCAAGAGAGCACAGAGACTGGAGTGTAGAGGACTGGAAACGAGTAGCATGGAGTGATGAGTCTCGATTCCGACTACTTAACGCCGACGGGAGGCTGAGAATATGGCGTCAGGCTCATGAAGCCATGGATCCTGCATGCCTGGCTGGAAGTGTACAAGGGCATGGTGGCTCAATCATGGTCTGGGGTGTTTTTTCGTGGCACAGTTTGGGATCTTTGGTGCGTGTACCAACCTCCCTCAATGCAATTCGGTACGTAGAGTTGCTGGGTGATCACCTCCATCCGTTTATGCTGTTCTGTTATCCGCACGGTAATGGAGTTTTCCAGCAAGACAACTGTACCTCTCACAAGTCCCGGTTGGCTACTGGCTGGTTGGATGAGCATTCCTCTGACTTCTCTGTCATGAATTGGCCACCTAGAAGCCCAGACTTAAATCCTATTGAGCATCTTTGGGATGTTTTGGAACAAGGCGTGAAAGACCATCACACAGCACCAAAGAACCTTACTGAATTATGGACAGCTTTAGACAATATTTGGCAAGCCATTCCCGTGGAACGTTTCCAGAAACTTGTTGAATCTATGCCTCGTCGTGTGGCAGCCGTTATCAAGGCCAGAGGAGGCCCAACTCGTTACTAGGTAGGTATCCCTAATTCAGTGGCACTTCAGTGTATATAAACTTATAAGTACTATAAACTTCTTTATAATTGTCCCGTCTCAAAATTCCAAACTAGAAATTATAATTAAAATCTTAGTTTACCTGACGGGTCTTTTCGATTACGCCGGCGTTGTTTTGTAGTCAGTGTGGATTCAGGCAAAATCATGGTCTTTGTACATCACAAAACATTTATTCTTAAGATTTACATGAAGAAACTAGCACATTCAGAGGCGAATTACACCACTGTCTAAATATTACAACCATCAGCTATAAAAGCTTTCTTTAGAATAGCACTTTTAAGCGACTACTTCCAACCTAAAAGAGAGAATAGAGTACAAAAAAACACATGACCATGGATCTAGTTCTTTCCTACATGCCAAACCTCCAAGGCCAAGGCAATAATCAAAACACGGACGTAGAAGGTCCCGCCACCTGCTGGTAAGAACGGGTCATCCTCCCACCTTTGGTTTTGGTCACCAAGGCTCAAAATCAAACAAAAGGAAAAGAAAACATTAATAAACATGTTACAATAATCAAATAAATGGGAAGCAAAGAAAATAGTCAATGAGTTCATAAATTCAGTCTATTTGGAGTCTTAATGATTCTGCCCTTTCTAGTAACTCGTGGTTGCTGACTGGATCTCACAACAGAGTCCGTCTTCTTGACAGCACTGGGGTCTGTACTCGGGGACAGCTTCGAATTATCAGTGCATCTCTTCGAAGTTTCTCGAGGAGGTATCTTAGCTCTAAGTGTAACACATTTTGCTCGAATGTTGCCACTTTCCTCAGTAGAAATTTCCAAAGGATACAGTCTTTGTACTGGACGTATCAAAAAACCGTTTTCCGTCTTAATTTTAGCCACCCTAACCAATCCATCCTTACCAGGATATACTTCCACTATCTTAGCCAATGGCCAATTGATTCTTCTTTGGCTATCGTGACCTACCAGAACAATATCTCCTACAGCAATTTTCTTGTTGTTCTTGGCCATCCCTTTAGAATTTTTTAATTGCCCCAGGTACTCGACTCTGAATCTGCTACGTAAATTTTTCTTCAACTTTAACAAATATCGAAATCTTCTTTTTAGATTCACGTTTTCAAGGTTATCTAGGTCGGGAAGTCCAGTTTCTGTAATTCCTTGTATAAACATATTAGGAGTCAAGGGAACCAAATCATCAGTATCTTCGGAGATAGTAGTTAGTGGTCTAGAGTTCATCAAGCCTTCAATATCGCATATAACCGTATAAAGTTCTTCAAAGTCCAAGGCTGCTCGTCCCAATACTCTTCTCAAAATTTGCTTTGTACAGCCTATTAACCGCTCCCACCAGCCACCCCACCATGGTGCAGCTGGAGGGTTGAATTTCCATGTTATGTTCTTTACAAGAGCTTCATTACGGATTTTTGCATGTGCAGGGTCGGCGAATAACTTCGAAGCTCCACAAAAATTTGTACCTCGATCACTGTATATAATTAAAGGTCTGCGTCTTCTCGCAACAAACCTTCTCAGTGTTTGCAAAAATGCTTCTGATGACAATGACGTTAATAATTCGAAGTGAACCGCTCTGTAAACTGAACAAGTGTACAGCACGATCCAACATTTTCCCCCGTGTCTCAAATGTAAAGGACCAGCTAGATCAACACCGGTAACCTCGAACGGGGCTGCATCTCTAATTCGATCTTCTGGCAAAGCAGGGGATTCTGGTTGAACAGAGTTCACAGTAAACCTTCTGCATCTAACACAACGCAATGTCACTTGTCGGATGGATCTTCTACATCTCAGTATCCAATACCTCTCCCGTAGGTTATTTATTAATATTTGGACACCTGCGTGATTCAACTCTTTATGTTTCCACTCTATTAGTCTCTGCACTATGTAGTGATTTCCAGGTAGAATAATAGGCAAACGAAAATCTGTGCTATCTTTGCTTCTGAGGATAATAGACTTTACTCTTAAAAGTCCTTCTTTATCTACCATAGGATGTAATCTCTGCAAACGGCCTTCAATTCCGTTAGGAAACTCTTCTCTCTGAACCATCTTCATCAAGATTATTTCAGCATGCTTCAATTCTTTGTTGTTAAGTTCCCCTGAAGTACGATGGGAATTTCGTATGTTCGAGATGAATCTGCATATCCATGCTGTAATTCTCAATAACTTCATGTAAGAAGAGTATCTTTCATAAAACTTTCCCGTGTTTTCTGTGTTCAAGGCGGAAATAATTGATTTCTTCTTTTCCGAGTTAACGATATGCATTTCAGGGGACGCTTTGTGCTTTGGCCATTCACTGATGGGTGTTTTCAAAAACTCAGGACCCTCCCACCAGACAGATTCGAGTAGGACATCAGCATTACAACCACGTGACGGGAGGTCGGCAGGATTCATACTTCCTGGAACAAATTTCCACTCATCTGTGTTGCTCAAAGATCTGATTTCAATAACACGGTTCATAACAAACACCGCCCAAGCTTCTTGGTTTTTTATCCAGAACAAAGCATTCATGGAATCTGTCCAGTAAAAAAATCTGAGCTCTCTCGTAAGGAAAATCTTTCTTAATAGAGTTCATCAGTCTAACTCCCAAACAACATGCTAGGAGTTCAAGCCTGGAAATTGAGACAGATTTCAAAGGTGCTACACGAGCACGAGCTTGCACCAATTGACATTTAGCGCCAAAATTATTTTCTTGTCTAAGATATATACAGGTTGCATAAGCGTGTTGTGACGCATCACAAAACACGTGAAATGACAAATTAGTATCCAGATCAGAATTTCTCAATATTCTTCTAGGGATTCTGATATCTTGCAAGAATTTCAATTCATTTTTCCATTTTTGGAATTTTTTCTCGAGATCACTGGGTAGTCTGGCATCCCACGGCAATTTTCTTCGCCAACATTCTTGTAATAAAATTTTTGGAATCAAAATCACGGGACAAAGAAAACCTATCGGATCGAATATCTGACTAGCTAAAGACAGAATAATTCTCTTGCTCAAATTTACATCTTCGTAATCACTAAATTTCGGATCGCAGTATAGAGTATCCTCCGAAACATTCCAATTTAATCCTAGAACAGAAACAGTTTCTTCTAGAGTTTCTGATGTTTCTGGTTGCAGACCATTAACCATCCAACCCCTGAGATCAAAACATGCTGATGACATGATCTCTTTTGATTCTTTAATAAAATTAATCACTTCTTCTTCTGAGTCGCAACTCGTAACGCAGTTATCCACGTACATAGACATCTTCAGTTTGGTAGCTGTCTCTTGCAAGTAAACAGGAACATTACTTAAATGGTAGTTCAGGGTAGCTCCTAAAAGGAATGGACTGGAGTTCACCCCAAAAACTACTCGGCGATGTCTGAAAATTTTCATTTTGTTAGGATCACCATTCTCCCACCACAGAAATCTGAGAAAGTCGCAATCCGCTTCATTTATTCCAATTTGCAAAAAAGCTTTCTGGATGTCTGCAATCACTCCGTACTTGTTCAAACGAAACTTATTCAAAACACTCGGAATTAACTTGATGTAGTTTGGGCCTTTAGTTAGACAATCATTAAGTGAGAAGCTACCCTTTTCTTTCGCGGAAGCATCGAAAACAGGTCGAATTCTCGTCGTCGAATGCTCCTTGATGACTGCTCTATGTGGCAGGTAATGACAATTTGTCTTCTCTAACTCATCGGGTTTCACTTCTTCGATTATTTTTTCACCAAGCCATTCATTAAAGACTTCTTCATAATCTTCAATTAAGCCCTTATTTTTTAGAGCATTCACAGTTGATTTCAGTCTTCGCTCAGCAACAACCTTATTATCTGAGAGAACTTGGTGTCCCTCTATCCATGGCAATGAGACCACGTATCGGCCATCACCATCTCTGCTTAGGGTCTTTTCAAAATGTTTTCCAGATGCCTCTTCAAGTTCTAATTGGGATTGTTTTTCGGCAGGATCTCTGATACCAAGGCTATCTAATTCCCACAGGTCTGCAATTCGTACATCTGTAGCTAACATCGAAGTAACTACAAGGTTTTCAGTCTGCTCCGAATGTCCCTTTGTACGACCCAAGACCGTCCAACCTAACTTTGTTTCCACAGCTGTAACACCAGATTTAAGTCTTTTCAATTTCCCTGTCATTAGCTTACCGGCCACATCTGCACCCATGAGAAGTTCTATGGGGCCAAGGCAATCTTCTAAACGTATCCCCATATCGGACAAATCATCTTCACACAGTTGTGTGCTAGATGGCATAGTTTGACAAATTGTAGTCTGGTTAAGAACATCAAAATTACAGCGGTAGTTGTCACCGATATCAGAGAGGTAAGCTTTATAGACATTGTGTTCACAAGTATTCGTGCTTGAACCGCCAAATAAGGAATGTTTCAATTTTTCCTTCCTCATCGACTTGTAGCCGACCTTTTCCGCAGTGCTTTCTAACAGGTAGGATCTGTGGGATGCGGAATCGATTATTGCACGTATTTTCAAACTCCTGTTATCACCCTTCAAAACGACAACGAGTGTTGGCAACAATACTCTTGGAGTCGAAGAAACATTAGCCAATGTTTCGTCTTGCACGGAAGTAGCTTTGTCACTCCTAACACCTTGTGTATTGGGAGTGAATTTTTGATTATTTCTGCAGAGGAGACTATGGTGGGATTTTCCACAAATCGTGCAGTTATATTTACTTCTACACGAACTAGAAACATGGTTCAATTTTAAGCATTTAAAGCAGCCTCCCCGGTTCATAAGGCTTTGCTTTCTTTGTTCATAAGTAAAATTTACTACCTTTCTGCATTCCGCACTGGGATGGGGCTTATCGCAGAATACACACTCATGTTCTCTACTCTGTTTACCTTGGGATGAGGTTAAAAGTTCCATACCAGTTGGGATAGCTTTATTTTGATTTGAAAAATATTTGGACTTATTTTGAAAAGATTTCTTTGTTTTGTTTTCAAACCCAAAGCCACTTGTAGCAAGATTAATTCTCTCTTCCCCTTGAATTTCATTACGTAGAAATTGCATCAATGTTTCTAATTTATTAAAAGTTTTATCGTTAGATCCAAGAGAAACAGAATTTAAGTGTCTTTCCCAAATGCGTAAAAGCTCAATTGGTAGACTGGATTCAACTAAGGGGTACAACATAGACGCATACTTGTCACTGGTGACGCCAAGCATTTTTAGAGATCTTAATTGTGTCTCTAATCTGTCGTAAAGTTTCGAAATCGGTAGTTTATGTTCCTGACCTAAAGTATTACCAAGCACAAGGCTTAACAATTCCCTGACATAAACTTCAACTAATACGTCTTCTCGGCCAAAACGCGTGTGTAAACATTCAACAGCCTGTTGATAATTTTCAGCTGTTACAGGAAAAGATTCCACCACTTCCCTAGCTCTTGAACCCTTTTGAGTCGATTGGAGAAGATATTGAAATTTGTCTACTTCCGAAATATTTGCATCTTTATGAATTTTTTCAAATAACCCCCAAAACGAAAGCCAATCCTTTAGATTACCATCAAACTTTTGTAATTCAATTTTTGGTAGTTTAAAATTTCTTTTGGAATTTGCTTCGCTTTCAATATGTGTTCCATTCAAATCGCCTGAAGAATTCAATCGTCGTTCAAGTTTCGTTTTTAAGTCAATAAATGTACCACTATAATTATCAGCACTTTCGATTTCATCATTCAACATTTTCTGAGTACAATTCTTGTCGCTAAGCAAAGTGTTAAGAATTTCCTCATCAAAGGATTCAATTTTAGAATATTTTTCTTGCAGCTGTGCCAAAAATCCGGCGCCAGAATCAAGATCAATGGCTTCTGATTTCAAAAAGTCCTTCACCTTTTCTGCAAATTTTGTAAAGGTACCTCGATAAGAGCCACGCAATTTAATTAGCTGATCCATAGCATAAGACTAATTTCCCTTTCAACAGATATTCATAAATCGAAAGTTTATTAAATGAAAACACAACGTTGCAAATTCAAACAAGATAATATTATTCTTCACTAACTTCAGATTATTCAAAAAAAAACATTACTTATAGAAAACAATTCTATTCAATACTATAAAACATTTCTTCAATATAGAATATATCTATTCAAAATTCAATACTGTTTAAATAAACATCTTCAAAAATATAGAATATATTCCATTCATTTATCCAATCAGTTAAAGGATATCAATATTTTACTTCAAAACAACTTTCAAGACCGGCGTCCCTGTTCCGGGCGCCAAAAAAATGTCCCGTCTCAAAATTCCAAACTAGAAATTATAATTAAAATCTTAGTTTACCTGACGGGTCTTTTCGATTACGCCGGCGTTGTTTTGTAGTCAGTGTGGATTCAGGCAAAATCATGGTCTTTGTACATCACAAAACATTTATTCTTAAGATTTACATGAAGAAACTAGCACATTCAGAGGCGAATTACACCACTGTCTAAATATTACAACCATCAGCTATAAAAGCTTTCTTTAGAATAGCACTTTTAAGCGACTACTTCCAACCTAAAAGAGAGAATAGAGTACAAAAAAACACATGACCATGGATCTAGTTCTTTCCTACATGCCAAACCTCCAAGGCCAAGGCAATAATCAAAACACGGACGTAGAAGGTCCCGCCACCTGCTGGTAAGAACGGGTCAATAATAAATTAAAAATGCTTTCAACGTAAAATATTTAATAACGGATAAAATTCACAATTATTCATATTTCCATGTATTCATATATCCATGTAACCATTTATGGATTATCCATTGCCCATATTTGCCAATTCACAAACAAAAACTGAATTTCGACAAAATAGAACGTCTTAGAATTTGTTAAATGACTTAAAAGTTTTCTTTATATAAAATTTAAGTAGAATTATTGACAAAACGTATAATCTATGTTGTATAAAAATTTCGTAAAGATTTTAATTAGACTGGCTCCAATTTATATTAAATTTCATTGAAAAAGTACCATATAACGTTGCAGTAAAAAGTACGTCATCTGTAACGGTCCATTCCACTGCATTTCGTTACATTCTTCCAGTATATTATTAGAAACACCTATTAAAAGCAATGAACGCATCACGCAATGCTAGCTTAATTTTTATCGGTAAGTACTGTTTAATAGACAACAATAGGCATCTCAAAAAGCAATTCATTAAAATCTTAAAATTGTGTTTTATGATAAGTGTCCGACTTTATAACTTCGCTATATAAACACATACATGTGCCTGGGTTTATACCTTTGCTATATAATCGCATGCTTGCATAAAATGTAATTATTTATTTATGAGAAATAAAATCCTTAATTTGAAAAGTTTTATTTTATAATTATGATGTAAGGCCAT
The DNA here is from genome assembly GCA_907164885.2 of Dolomedes plantarius. Taxonomy (NCBI): domain Eukaryota; kingdom Metazoa; phylum Arthropoda; class Arachnida; order Araneae; family Dolomedidae; genus Dolomedes; species Dolomedes plantarius. The sequence goes on along the minus strand of OU015494.1, from coordinate 54,815,702 downwards.
TAAATCCAGAAACAAAGGAAACAAACATGTTAAATCACAGTTCTCATTTTTTTTTCAGCACCAAATACACTGCTCAAAACAATAAGGGGAGCACATGGTTTTAACGAAATTACGCAAATACTTACACCGATAAGTAACATAAAATAAATCATCCTTAATTTAAATCCTAGCAGGAAACAGAAGAAGAAAACTTCATTTGCAAATCAAAGTTCATGACGTCAAAAACCAGGAAAAGAACATAAGGGTGGAAATCGGGATGTTGCAGAAACGTCTGTTTCACTGCCTTAACTGTGAAATTCGATTGCTCAGTTATTCTTTTTGAGAAAAGGTGACTTGAAAATGTCTCAACAACGTGATTTACCGGAATCCATGGTATGGCGTATTATAGGCTGACTTGAATCCGGGCGAACACAACGTAGTGTCGCGGACGCTGTTGGAGTCGCCAGAAGTGTCGTTGCAAGGCTGTGGAATCGATTCCAAGAAACAGGGAATGTTAAACGTCGACCAGGGTAAGGTCGGCCACGTGCCACTACAGCAACTGATGACCGGTATATACTGTTAACAGCTCGTCGAAACAGAACAGACAATGCTACTCAGGTGCAAAAACAGTTGCTCTTGGCAACAGGATGAAGGGTCTCCAGCCAAACAGTACGTAATAGGCTTCATCAGGGAGGTCTCTATGCACGTAGGCCAATGGTCTGCATTCCGTTGACATCACGCCACCGTGCGGCCCGAAGAAGATGGGCTGCTGAACATCGAGATTGGGAGCAACATGATTGGAGCCAAGTGCTGTTTACAGACGAGTCCCGATTCAGTCTGGAGTATGACGACCGACGTGTTTTGGTATGGAGGGAAAGGGGCACTCGAAATAACCCCACATTCGTTCGTTAAAGTTCATAATACAGACGAGCTGGTTTTATAGTATGGGGTGGAATCAGCATAGGTGGACGTACGGACCTGCATATCATTCGGAATGGTACTTTGACGGCCCGAAGGTATGCAGACGAGATACTGAGACCTCATGTCATACCTTACGCTACAGCCATTGGAGATTCCTTTGTTTTCCAGCATGATAATGCCAGACCGCATACAGCTCGTCTTGTGGAGAACAAGCTTGAAGCTGAAACAATACAACGTATGGAATGGCCAGCGTGCTCTCCTGACCCGAATCCAATCGAGCATGTTTGGGATATGCTCGGACGAAGCATTGCTGCAAGAACAAGGCCTTTTTTTACTCTCCGAGACTTGAAGATTGCACTTCTTGAGGAGTGGAACAGTATTCCCCAAAGTCTTATCGATAACATCATCGCATCCATGGAAAACAGGTGTGCAGCAGTCTTAGCTGTTCGTGGAGACCACACGCCATATTAAAAATCTTGCATCATTTCTAAGCAATACTTTTTTTATCGTTTACACGTAACCAAATTATTGCCCTAAATCATCTTTTCATGTTTTTTTCCATATTTTCAAAGAATTAAAGCTTAATTACAAATTTTTTTACGTCTTTTTTCTATATTGCGCATTGATACGCGTGTACTATCCATTTTATGCCAATACGTGGCTGTCTCGCACGGTTTTCTTAACTTCTTTGCTTGCTCCCCTAATTTTTTTGAGCAGTGTAGTTTACTTGTGCTGGTAATGGTGCTGCTAGAGTATTCTCCGTTAATGGTAAAGGTCGGAACTTTGGTAGGGTAATTAGTTTGTCAGATTGATAAATGAATCACGTAAATGATCTGATTGAAATTCTTAGCCACTGGATCCCATATTTTTCTCAAAAAGTAATTTAAAATATTGCATTATAAAGCGTCTTCATTACTATAAATATAGCGGGGAAAATTAAGCTAGAAAAGGTGTAATCATTATACCTTGAATCAATAAATAGTAGGAAGAAAAATGCTAGTAATAAATGTAAATAAAATGGGTCACTTATGGAAAAATTATTTATAGTAAATATCGAAGATTCATTTGGGGGATTTTGGTTGCCCAAAAATTTATAGAATGTGTCATACTTCTGATCAACCTAAATCTAACTTTTAAGCTTTATTCAGTTAAAAAGCTAGAATTCTACGAAAAATTGTTTTGAATAAAGATGATTTAATGTTAAAGTTACTCATTTCACCATAAAAATTAAAATTTCATACGTGTTAGAACAACATTTCTACTTTTACTTAATAGTTATGAAGATATATAAATTTGAACGAAATAAATCATTCAAATATCCGTCAGTTTTGAATGTAACATACAAGAGCATGCTGAAATCGCTTTAAAATTTAAAAATAAAAGGGCTTAGTCATTCGATATTTTATATTTAATGAAGGGAAACAAAGAAAGATTTTACTTTCAGCAAGTACAAAAATTTCGATTTTATGAACTTGTTGTTCATAAATGATGAATTTAAAAGCAACCTTTATTTTGAATTTCAAAGTTGTCTCAAGCTATTTATCTATATAAACATCTGCATATTTTTAGGGATAAATTGAAAAGTTGAGGAAATACTGATTTTTATTGAACATTTTTCATAAAAATTCAGTTTTTCTTATTGGAAAACTATCTTTGAAGTTTAAAGAAAATAAATTTCCATGATAATACTTTTAGAAAGTGAATTTTTTTTTCTAAAACCTTCTTTTAAATAAAAATTGCTTTCTCTTTCTCGAGAGAAATGAAACAAAATGGCTGCGCCTATAAATGTATGCCATTCTCTACTTTTCAGGATCGATATTTTTCTATCTATAAATAAATTCATCACTGATATGAACAAAGTCTTATATTTATATCGATTTTACGAACACACAAAAAAAAATTCCTGCCATTTAATAGGTATTTTATATCGTCTTAAGTACTTAAATCATGGGTCAACGTGCAATCCTCTTCAAAACGGGGATGACTTGGATTAATATATTTTTGGTGTTAACAAACATGAGTGTGAGAAAGAAGTGACATTCAGGGTTCGACATAGTTCAGGAAATAGAATTCAAAGAGTTATTCATAACCGCATTCATTCTAGCAGCACTTCTTAAAACGTTCTGCATAAAATACATCTGTGGAATTCAACAAATTGTTCGCATGACAAGTTGCCCTAAAAGCGTACCTTTCCTTCCTTACATATTTTAGGTTTAACTCTCTACCCCCAATGTGCAAAAACCTATTATCTATTTTGAAAGTGAACGTATTATAAAATTAACACGATTCATAACCACTTTGTCTAATATTTAAATTTTAAAAAATAAAGATTTTTTCGGTTAATTAAAAAATTAAGTTATTTTTTAAGTGTTTTCGACACGTACTTATTGTTTATCATATCACAAGATACGTTATAAAATAAATTCTGAATATTACATATCGCTCCTAAATAGTTAGTTTTTATTTGAAAAATATTTTTATGCAGGAAAGGTTTTTGTCAGATAAACAAAATTTATTTTAATTTTCAATCGTCTTTGTTATGTGTGAACTATAATTTTGCATAATAAAAGAAAAATTCTTTTATAAAGTCATTATCAAACATATTCGCCAAGTTTGTGCCATTCAACTAATTCTTGAAACTAAAGGATAAGTCTTTCTAATACAGAAAAAATCCTCTTCTTTTAGTTACTAACCAACCTTTGTTTAAGCTATCTTCCCTGTCGCAACTCTAGCAAACACTTCGGGAAAGCCTCATACTTCTTCCACTTGGTCGGGAAGAAGAAGGAATAAAGTTTTAGGCAAATTTAGGTACGATTACAGAAGTATGTATAATAATAAAATCAAAGGCTTTATAAATAAGAAAAATCATATCACGTGATGATAGAATTCATTCGTCCACCAGTGTAGAGCGGATTGGAATTCGTGGGTCAAGGAATAGTTGTTAGAGCAGTTACACTTCGAAGATGGAGAAATGACCTACCATTACGGTCGACGCAACTGCTCTAGACACCCAGAAACAGACCATGTTGATGAAGTCAGTAATGAGTTACTGATTTTTGATAAAAGGTGTTAGAATGCACCTCTAGATTACAGGCTATAATTTACCGTTTAATTCTCATTAAACTAATTGTAGACGCAATGCGACTCTTACATTTATTTAGTTATGGACTTCATAGGATCTTTACCACTGAATCTCAGTATCGTTAAGCCTGTTTAGTGGAATTGAAGTTAGACAATTCTGAAACTAACTCTACTAAACTGATGGAAAACTTGTTCTTGCAAAACTTTAATACACTCTAAAAAATCATCTTAGGGTTTATAGGCAAATTATTTATCCAACTTTAAATTGTCTAGAGATATTTATTTGTCCCTACTGACAGAAATCTTTGAGCTTTAGCAATGCAATTTAATCCATGAACAGACCTCCTCATCTTAAAAAGAGTTTTGAATGGACTTAAAAACTCTCCTTCGCATGCGACTTAGTTGTTCTAACTTACAACTAGAGTTATACACATCTTAAACATATGTTTTCCATGATAAAAAGATCTGAAATGAGTCCTTGGATGGTTGTCTAGTATCGTGCGGGAAGTTGAAATACCGTCCCTTTAAACGGCTTTTTCACACTGTATTAGGTAGTAATAGGAGCTTTAACATAGTACTTCTCCAAAGTGTATTACCATAATGTGCGTCAATAATTTTTTGCAGTTAAATTTAAAAGATCACTTCTAAAGGTAGCTTAACAGTTTACTTCGCTAAATTCCTAAAGCATTGTTCCCAGGTAGAGTTTTTAATTTTCCCCGTTTTTAGAAAAGGGGAAATTTCGCTATGCAGACAAAAGATAAAGAAGATTAATCTGTTTGTGTTAGCAAGGAAACAGATACGTTACTTGATTGAAAATAAATAAGTTTGATCCTATCCTCCTTCCATTTATTCGCAAATATCCTAACACTGCCAATTAAATGTGTGAAATTGGGTATTAAATATCATTACATAAATGAGCAAAGAAAATCCGGGTTTATTCATTATCCATCGAACCATCCGTTTCTAATGAGTGAAAGTTAATATTTTGAAGACAGCTCTGAAAAACACTTTTACGCTCCTGAAATATTAATCAGCTAATTTGATTGAAACATAATTTTGTATGCATGGTCGAAATGGTCAATACATTTAACTTGAAGACCATTGATCTCTACTTAGGAAACATAACACAATTTAACATTGTAAAATATGGACATACAAACCCATTTCCAGAACAAATCCATCTAAACTCGATTAATATACGTCTGCTTTATATAATTTTCATATACTTCGTTTTAAAAACTTTTTTAATATACGCAGACACCCATTCATTTGTTCAATTGCATGATCTATTCTAAACAAAATTCACATATCCATAAATGCCATGTTATTATAAGCGGGGGATTTGATTGCAAAACTGATGCCTATTTGCTTTGGGAAGTCTAGACTCGACTCCCCAAATCAAAAGATTCTATTCACGAATCAAAAGGTTGAATTTTAACTACTATAATGTGAATAGTTGAGGAAGTTTTGTGCATGCTCACGAAGCGATTGATTCTGAAACAATCAGTCATGTCTTCTCACTTCAGTCGCATTTAATTGAGTGCATAATAATGTTCGAAGACATTTCGGTATGGCGAAGGGTTTTAAATTGTTATAACAATTCACCAGATTTCGAAATCCCATCGAGAATAACGTTATTTTGATGTATAAAACAGGAAAACTATGTTGCAACAGTGATATATATTGCGCCAAAATAACGCCACTGTTGATGCTATTCGAAAATCGATCTGCTTGGTAATAAGTACCAGTACTCTGAACTCCCGTGAGAAGCGGGATATCGGCGTCTCATGCTCTGCAGGTCTTGGTTCGAAAGTCGTGGTCAAAAACCTCAAAACATTTGGAAAGTTATTTTCTTATAATGAAATAAATTGTCTGCTGGAAATCCTCATTAGAAAAATTGTGTTTTGTTGAATATTCTAACTAGCAGTCGGTCGAATTAAAATTAAGTTATTCGTTCTAATGTCATCGTATGTAGGAGATGAAATTGTAGTCTGGTGCAGTTTGGCTGCATATCATAGATTCATCAAGGAGAGAACCAGCTTTCAGACGATTGTGTCAAGGAGAGTGTATCAGGATGTAAAGAACCTGAGCTACTCAAGGAAATATATTAGAGGTTATACAGTAATATTAGAAGAAATAAATAGGTCTTTCACCAGCAACGTTGTTAAGAAAAAACGAGACGAGGGAAGATAAACGGGGGACTAACAGAACTCGTTAGTCCAACATCTTCGAGTTGAAAATCAAATCACAGTCAAAAGTAGATTGTTCGAGAAAACGGATTCTTCAGCCAGGAAATATTACTGAGCGTTTTGAGCCAGCTGTGACGGAGAAAGATATCTAAAGATTGCCCCACACAGTATGAAATATGTAAGGATTTGTGGTTTTCTTAAATCAGTAACGTGGTGGGCGTATGTATACATATGTATAGATTATATAAATACACTTACACTAAAGGAATATAAAACATTTCTCAACAATAATTATAGCTGTTAAGGTTTGATTTGTTTTTAGCGATACCGCCATTTTCTTTCCTACACGAGGGTAAATTAGACCGGGACCTACTGCTTAAAGACAATTCCGAACTGCTACTAACATCCATGCTACTAGTGGGACTCGAACCCACAGACTTTGGCACTGAATGCCAGTAGCCTAACCATTCGGTCATTGCCCTGCAATCATAACTGCTAAAGTTTTACCAATGCATTTTCTAGGCTGACAACGACTATCAAATCATACTACTTTTCTTTCGATAGTTTTGAATACTTCACAGGTATTGATATTCTGTTTCGTCAAAACAAAATAGATAGTCTCTCTAAAGTGAGCTGTAGTGGAAGTTTTTAAATTATTTCAGAATTGAAACTTTGGGTAAGTTCTTGCAAATTACGAGAACAAAGCTGAATTTCATTATTCTTAATTTGAGTGCATACCCAGTAAGTAACAAAAAAGAATGAAAATCCATGGATTTCTTTTCCGAACTTTTAGCTAGCCTGATTTTCTTCCAAGAACACAGATTATTAATAGCTTGAGAGACAGGGAGTAAGGAATCCTTAACAACTGGATAATTAACAGTTACATTGCTAGGCGTTTTAACAAAGTGAGAAACTTGATGTATGTCAGATGCCTCATTGTGAAATAGGCTTTCATCTGTCTTCTGTTCTGTTTTGTATAATTAGTAAAAACAATAGCCCTTTATTCTGGCCGATCAATATAAAATATTGATTATTTTGTAATGTAATAATTTTCTGAACACTTATAAATATTAAAGAAAAGTTACTTTATTTTATAAGTTGTGATACTATTATTAATTTAATTTATCAAGAATAAAGCGATACCAAATTAATACATTTGTCTCAGTTATCTGAACTATTTGCATTCTGTAACATTACATTACGTGAGGAAAAGACATTAAAAAGAAGAATTTCTCCCAGCACCAGGTTAAGATAACTGGGTTATATACCAACCGTTAGATCAAAAGATCCGGGGTTTGAGACGCAGCCTTAACAAATTGTCGCAACAGTGGCGACCAACCATAGTAGAGAACGATAATGGTTGTTCAAAAAGTATGTAACAAAAATGCATAACGTAAAAAATTCGAAACCAACAAAATTATTAAATATACACAGACCATAATCCTTTGTTGATAGCCTCAGAAGAAAAGTTAGTAAGATGTAGGGGAAAAGCAATCAAATATCGAATTCTTCTCAGTGCCAGGGCTGAAAGACTATATTGCGCACCAAACAACAGGTCAGACGAATCATGGTTAAGGATCCGTTACTGGTAGTCTTTCGTTGCAATTTTTTATTTATGTGTTGTAAAACCTTTTATAAACATTTATACGCATGATTTTTCGCAGTAAAAATTGTTAAAGAGTTTTCTCACTTATTCTGTATTTCGCCAAGTAGAAAAATTGAAATAATTAATTGTAAAAGTTTCTAATTGTAAAAGGTTCTCTGTTTCTTTAACCTGAATTCAAATAATTGCACTTTTATGTTAGTTTATTGAGTCCATATTCTCAAGACTGCACAGGTGTATTTTGTTTTTTGTTTTCTTGTTTTTTCTGAGGGACATACCCCCGATGGAGGTTGACCTGAGTGAATCAAAAGGACATACAAAAATTATATATATATATGGGAAAGTTTTAAAATTTGTTAACACTCAAGAAATTATGTATGATATGAAGAACCGGTATGTCTGTTTAAAAGATTAATTTTACAAAATCATAGAAAGATATTTTATTTAAACAGATTTAAATAGTAAGTGCAATTGTAAACATTTCTTGTTTACATACATGCACCAGTTTGAAATCGACCCAAAGGTACAATTTTTGCAACCAGTACCATAAATCGTACTGGTTGGTTTCCAAAATCGAACCTGCTTTTGATTTCGAAGTAATAATACCTAATTACTGAAGAAATTGTAAATTTATGAAAAACGAAGTATATTTAGGACAATAATAAAGTTTGATGTCATTTGATACTCCTCCGCAAACCTCGTGTAACCAAATTTTACGTCCCAAACATTGAATCATGTATTCGACATAAAACGCAGAATCATTCCTCTTCATTTGTTGATACAGTAATATTCAAGGATGCATTTGTCGAAGCATTATTTTCTAATACACTTTTGCGATTTTCCTTTTGGGTTAGTTTTCTTTTGCCTTGATTTTAATATTTGGGTTTACTTTTTCTTATCTACCAACTTGATTTGTTTTTTCTGATCTTCCAACTTATCCAGACAATCACTAATTTTGAGCACCGTTGATTTTTCAGCAGCTTTTAGTTTATGAGATATTGTGGGAAGTAGAGAAATTTCTTCACTATGCATTCTTAAAACAGAATTTTCCTTAGCAACTTCCTTTTCAGAAGTACTAAGTTTTTGTGTAGAATCATTGGCATTGTCTTCATTATGTAAGGAATATCTGATGTTTTTCTGAAGCTTGTGGCTTAGTTAACACTTGAACGCTTGAACTTTGAAACTTACTGCAATGCCTGATCGAGACCATTTTGATCCCCAGTTTAAATTACGCTAAAACTATTCATCAACTGCCTTTTTAATTAAGAATATTTATTTTTCAAACACTTACAAGTGTAAATTAAACAAATTGAAATTAAAATTAAATTTAATATAAACATCAAAATTTATCTGTTGTGCATTTCACGCAAATAAACACTTTTTGTGTCACACATTTACCATAAACAGGCTTTTTACATTTTTGGCAAATATTTGATATTTTATTTCTTTGACAGTTACCAACTTTGAAATTTTGGCGAGAAATAGTAATGTTATGATTTATATCTTGAACAATGTTGGCTTTTTAATCTATTAATTACTTGGACCATAATTCGTCTAATAACGCAAGTATGAATTATCTTCTGCTAATTTTAATTCTCGTAACTTTTTAATAAACTATCCAATCATTTATATCCCCGAAATCCAGAATGTTGAAGAATACTTGGATAGGCCATCTCCGGAAACAATGTTTTGTGATGTACAATCACGCCATGTTACCCAAAACATAAATGCCGTATATTGTGTTACTGTAGTACACTGATAGCAGTAACATTTTCATGATGACAACTCAGCAAAATTACATTCTTGCCAGCCAAAGTTTAATTACGAACTTGTATGGCTTATTACACATATACTAAGTGAATGGACATCCACATTTGGAAGGAAAAGGCAGTTCATCAGTGGTAATATTTTCCCCCGGTACGTAACAATTTATAGAATTATCCAGAAAAGAATTCCCCACTGCCGAAGCCAAGCAAATTTGTCAGCTTCTATCCTTTTCAACGAGTAGACTTTTTATCTCAAACCTTAAATACCGCATGGCGTGCAACAAAAATCTGTCTCTTGTTTATAGTAGCACTAAAAAATGGAGGACCCTAAAGAGTAAACTACAGACTATGAGCATTACCTTTAGTGTCATAAATTCCACACACATAAAGTTAGCAATAAAGCCATTGAATTTTGCAAGAGACAAAGACCATTTACTATCCTGCAGGGTTGCCCTTTGAGTTTCGCCTCTCAGTGCATCATTATTGTGATTATGTGATATCAAAATTTTATTTCTTATTTGTAAAATCCAGGCACTTGTAGAACTTCCATTGAAAATATTACATGTGGCAAATTATGTTGGGCCACTAATTTTACCTAAAACATTTGTTGGCTTCCTTCTGCCTGCCGTATATTATTCCGGGTTCAAATTAAAACCATCTCGTATTGTTGCTGGTGGTAGTCATCAAGCACTCAGTTGACAAACTGAGAAGCACGTGGGATCAATCCCGAACCTCCATGTTTCCCTCGCATCAGTAGCGGGAAAATCGGTAATTTCGATAATCTGACGTCACAGCTTTCATGATTAATTCGGAAATCGCAGCCAATGCTGTATTTTTGGCTTTCTGGGAAGAGGTCTTTTTGGAGTAATAAACTTTAGCATGGATTAGAGGCGTCTCTAATGCTACTTTTCTGCAATGAAGGTGCCGAAAAAACGAATAAACTGGTACGGCGGTTTCGCAGACGTCATCACTTTCTCAAGCAACTTGAAACCTGCGCCCTCGTGTTTGTTTTTAGGTTGCATTTGTCGGAGCATAGTTCTCTAGGACTAAAAAAAGATTTTGGAAGGACTTTTATTAAGTCTTCAGAGGTATGACGTCATAAGGCGAGGTCGCTGGCTTCGCGGACGTGGTGGACACTGTACCGCCCCGTTCTCCTCGGGATTTTAAAATTATTGTAAATTCGAGTATCCTTGCGGCTCTGCGACACCCGAAGCGTGAGGGGAACGTGAGGTCGTCCCGAAAGCTTCCTGTGTGTTTGATTGGCAACGGAGAAATCGGTAATTTCGATAATCTGACGTCACTACTTTCACAGTTAATTCTGAATCTGTGCAAACGGTGTTTTTTCAGGTTTCTTTTCAGAGGACTTAGGGAGTAATCGATCTTTGAATTAAAGGAAGCGTATTGAACTCAAAGTCTTACATGGGTCAAATGAACAAGGTTTAAGTTTATGTAGACCGCAAATATTAGAAAAACTTCAAAACCAATTTTCGTAGAAACGTAGATTTATTTCGATAAGTATAGTATAAAAATATCAAGAAAAACAACAATAATAATGTTTTCTTCCTGGCAATTTCTATTCTTGAACATTAGCATACCAGACACTGTATAATTTCCCAAATTAATAAGCGTTCTCCGAAAGCGGAATATAACCTGTTTTAACCCCCCAAACAAATCACTTCGTACAGAACTACTTACTGACCAGACTACTGATCTGGCATGTGGTAGTCAGCTGCTAAAATATTCACAGCTATTGGGGGGGGGGAGGTGCGCTTGTGCGGAAGGCGCATAAGGGGACACGATATTTACATACCGTTATATTTTCTGGTCCTGGGCCACACAAATAATCGTTGGGGGTCGCATGTGGCCCACGGGCCGCGAGTTTGACATACCTGTTCTAAGACTTCCTGAATAGCCATTCTGACATACCCAGTCAACTTCTGGCGATAAACAGTTACTAAAAGAAAACCTAAATATTGTGAAAAAATTTAGGTTTAGACTAAAAGTAAAGGAACTTACTTCAATTTTAACCCCGAACCACTCTAAAAACTTATAAACATAAAACTAACTTCTGAAAACAATAGTGGAGGTTATATGTAACTAATTAACAGCTGATTAAGCAACTAGCGCACAATTAATTTTTTAATTTTCACATGAAATAGGAAAAGGATCATTTTGATCCCTTCCAGGCGTTCTAGGTAAAAGAGGTTCCAGTTTTTAAAGATAGCAAAAGATAAAGAAAAATATAACATTGTTTTAAATAAATGAATTATTTAGGAAAAGTCATAGAAAGCTGGGTTGCTAACATTTATAAAAGAAAGTTTGGAAAATAAAAATGGCCACAAATGCATCACTAAAAACCAAGCGATTGACTGGCCAACAACCACATAAAATACCAATAAAGATTTTAATTTTTCAATATCAGTCAGTTGCTTACATCGTAGTGGTACGATTTGGGAAACTAAATAGCAGCACGATTTAGGAAACCCGTTGGCTTCTTAGAAAATGTTTCATTTAATCTCAAAATGAATTTTAATAAACTTTGTAGGAATATCGTAAGTAAAAGAAGCAATCTAAGCTTACATTGGTATAAAAACAAATCTAAGTAAACTATTTTTATAGATAGGGCTTATTTAACATTATTAAAATTTTACATCAGTCTTACCTGCTTTTAAGATGTCTACGGGAACAGTACAGAAACACGTGTTTTTACACCATATAGGTTATGTAGAAGTATAAATGACTCAGCTTTTAAGATATATTATTTGATGTAACCCCAATTAAATATTAGGAGAAAATTGGATGTGGTACGTATTTGGCAACTTTCCCATATATATATATATATATATATATATATATATATATATATAAATATATATAGAGAGAGATAGATAGATAGATAGATAGATATAGATATAGATATAGATATATTAAAATGGTTAAAACAGGTGAGTTAAAAACAAAGTGTCAACTACCGATAAAATATGGAGGCACTATCTACAGTGATAAGCTACGTGCAGTACCCAAGAAATAAAATTTAGTACAATACAGGATTTTTATGCTAAATCGTAAGCTCAACTTTTAATCCCATTACGGAAATTATATTGTAAGGCATTACTTTATTATTTTCCGTTTAATAAACAGCCTTTCTAAATTCGCTTCCCAATCAAATAAATTCCATTGATCGCAATTCTCCAATGAACCTTGAACCCTTGTCTATGAAGAAGGACAAAAGGGGAAAGACAAAATCAGACTTACGGAGGAGTAAATCAGATTCTAATGAGGAGTGAATGACGTAAGAATGATACGAGCTATTTTTAAAAGAAAGAGCTGAGCTGAAGTATCATCAGTTTCTATACCACACGCTGGTACGTCAAAGCTGTGGACATCAAGATTTTGATTTACGAAACTGCTGTCATCAGTGCCCTTATATGACGCCACTCAAGCCATTGAAGAAAAAAGGACGGGAAAGCTTTGGAAAAATAAAAAGTAGAAGTGTAGGAGTGGGGTGCGAAATTCGAAATTGGCATTATAAGTTATTATTGGAATGGAGCTTCAAGCAGGGGGTATATTTTTGAGAAAAGGCTTTATCACATCCTTATTCCCCATTTTCAGCGGCACCTTCAAACCTGGTAGTAAATCATCGTCAGCTTGTTTTGAACTCTAGTTATACTACTTTCTACCCCTGGACTTTGTATCTACAAAGTCAGCTAAGTTTAAAGGAAATGTGTAAATCTTAGCTGCCCCTGCGCACACACACACACACACGCACACAGACACATATATATATATATATATAACGAGTCGCTCACCTACACCCTTCCGCGTACGGTCGTCTTACATCCAAACTTACTCCTTCTTAATCTATCTTACTTAATTATCAAGTTATGGCAATCAATGAATTAAAAGGCCGGTGGCAAAGATACTACAATTAAATATATCTACACGCTTCGTTTATTTCCAAAATCTTAGGGCTCCCGTGATTCAATCTGATAAATTAAATCCAAGAGTCATCAAGCTCCCAAGCAACGCGTGACTATCTCCATCAAGAATTTCCCGCCGTCTGATTAAACGCTATTGTTTTTCTGCCATCCAAAGCCACCGCGCATACCCACATGATCTCTGTGACGCATACACCGGCGATGAACCATAGGCGTGGCCACAGATGTCAATCAATCCAAAGGGAATTTCCCCGATTTCTCTCGATGTATTTCGAACCAAGACATGAGAATAGTGGCGAATTACGCCACGACAATAAATTAATTACTAAGCCCCCTTTAAATTTAGAATAATTATTTCGTTCCCGCTTAAGTCCGACAACTTTCCCCCCGTCCCCCTGAAGGCACGCACACAAATGGAGTAGCTAATTCCATCCGGCAAGTCTTCAGAAGAGAAAACACTAAGATTATATTTCAAAATCCCAAATAACTATCAACCAAAAAAGATTGCTGAGTAGGGACGTCTCCCCAATCAACACAAATTAAATTAAACCTAACCCAAAATTTTATCTATTCACGCCTAGCCAGATTAAATCGAGGTACTGATACATTTTACACAAGTCTCCATTTGAGACACAATTGTCATTGACGAGCTATTAATCATCACAATATAAATTTCCAAAATTACAAAGATCACTAAAAAACACAATTATCATCAAATCTTATTAAAGAAAAACACAATAATACCTCAATCACAAGTAAATATAGTAACCACTCAGTTCTTGTTAACAAATGTAGAAGTCCAAATCTGTACAACCAAAAATAAAAATATCAACTCTGTAAATCAGACGCTGTACATCACTCTTAATCTGTGCACAAAACCCAAAAAACATATTTTTCGAATTTACATCATAATATTACACTTGTTTTATGGGATCCAAATTGATAAAATATACACAAAGTAGCTTAAAAAAGAGCGTTTAAACATTTTTTTTTCTTTTTCCTTATATAAACAACACATAAAGTTTAACCACATATGTGGAGTCAAGAGGGTGTTAGGCACATAACATGTAAAATCACTTAAGAAATGGATCTCTGAACTTTACATTATTGCTATTTCTTTATACAAAAAAAAGACACATCATAAAATTTTACCAACCCAATCAATAAAATCAAGAACACACAATTTGAATTTTAAAAATATATGAGAAACAGTAAATTGGAATCTAAAAATGTATGTAATCAACTTTCAAAATTATCTAGATTACTCAAAGCAGTTTCTTTTCTCAATGCTTATTACGCACTTTTCCTGATCACTCAATGACTTACTTAAAACTAATCCTAATGACATGAGGAGGCATGTGAAACAGGCTCATGCCCGGTCAAAACATTAATCATTTTATTATTTATTGACAAAACATGTTAAAAATTCACATTTTTCAATATGCTATCCAAATCTTACCAATTTCAAGGCCAAAATATTTCGTAACTTTCACATCTTACATTAATGCAAATTCCACACGTCATTTTTTTATTATTATTATTATTTCGATATAGTAATATACACTTAACAATCAGAGGCCCTCCTCATTAAGCTTGCCGGTCGACCAAAAATATACACTAAAAAAAACATTTAACACGATATTTATCAAAATGTAACTTAAAATACTACTCCATAACACTCAAATAAACACAAAATATATACAAGGGATAAAAATGACCATCGTCGCACCAGGAAATCAGAATCTGCAAAAATTTTAAAATTGCTCCTAATTTAGTACATTACTTTGCTTTCCCCCCCCCCTCCCCAAGAACAAGATAGATACACAATTTAATTTCATAATAGTATAACTTTAAAACATTACGAATTGTTGGTTAAATATCAATTAATTTTTCTTGAAACATGAAATAAGTCTGTCAAACTCAAAATCCTTATCAAATCAACAAAACCTTCACAAAAACAACAAATTTTTCAGCAGTCATTAAATCCGCTGAGAAAAATATGAAAATTTTACATATCTTATCACAGATCTTTTTTAAAATGTGTCAGTTAATATTCATTATATAACCCAATCAAGTGTTAACTAAAGTTACATACTCTTCAGTGAAACTGGGTGGGGAAGCTCTAATGCGTATAAAAATTGTATGGGTTTCAAAAATACAAAAAATACTCAATTCAATAACATAAAACTAATCTCATCAAATAATATTCCTCAAAAAAACCCATATCGTAGTTAATATTCTGACACAGTAGTATAATCAATAATACATATCTATCGTTTAATCAAAACAGTTCTTTCGAAAACCAAGCTAACTACGCATTTCACATAAAGTTTAATAAAACGGAGCTTACCGGACTTTATTTATCCTATCAACTAAAAAAAATTTTACTTTTTCTGCACGAATTTTTTTATTTTTACACAAAATCTTCTTCTGTTCTCCGGATGATGTTGATAAAAAGTCGCCGGTCTTTGCTTTAGATGACCGAAAAACCATGGCGTTATCGTTTTGTTTTAAAACGCAGATCTGACAGAATTCCTGTTGCTTAGGCAAATTCACAAACCACGCACCGCTGTCTTTAAAAACATAACTCACGCTGGTTGCAGAGTCGGGAGAAAAAAAAAATTACATAACTTCCTCGTTTCGAGGTCTTTTGGCGAAACACAGCTCAGAGAGAACGAAACTCACTGCGACACACCCACGATGACTCTCTCTGGGAGAAAAAAAAATTGAAGAACAACTCGTGAGCGCGATGATTCGACGACTGATGAAAATCGGAACGGCAAAGTTATCCTCGCCGCGCAACGGTGTTGGCACAATTGGACACTCCGAAGACACAATGCAGCAAACAGCAGGCAAAGCGTTGTTAATCCACACAATTGAAGTCGAAACATCATGTAGGTCGAATGGTATCCCGACTGGAACTCTGCGACGGCAATCGTTGTCATTGGTTTCTGCACGAAGCATCAGCACGAAAATTGCAGCTCCAAACCTAAATATTTTACTCTAGCAACGCGTCAACGCAGTCACGAGGGAGCATGACGAGAACTTGGATAAAATTTTATTTTTTAACTTACATTTTTAAAAGCTGTGGGGCGATTATTTTCCCTCGCGAGATCCCAAAATCCTGCGCGGCTGTTGACGAGCTCGCTACCTACACCCTTCCCAGTACGTCGTCTTACATCCAAACTTACTCCTTCTTAATCTATCTTTACTTCCCAGTACGTCGTCTTACATCCAAACTTACTCCTTCTTAATCTATCTTTACTTAATTATTCAAGTTATGGCAGTCAATGAATTAAAAGGCCGGTGGCAAAGAACTACAATTAATATATCTAACATCGTTTATTTCCAAAATCTTAAGCTACCTGATTCAATCTGATAAATTAAATCCAAGAGTCATCAAGCTCCCAATCAACGCGTGACTATCTCCATCAAGAATTTCCCGCCGTCTGATTAAACGCTATTGTTTTTCTGCCATCCAAAGCCACCGCGCATGCCCACATGATCTCTGTGACGCATACACCGGCGATGAACCATAGGCGTGGCCACAGATGTCAATCAATCCAAAGGGAATTTCCCCGATTTCTCTCGATGTATTTGAACCAAGACAGGAGAATGTGGCGAATTACGCCAGCGACAATAAATTAATTACTAAGCCCCTTTAAATTTAGAATATTATTTCGTTCCCAGCTTAATCCGACATATATATATATATATATATATATATATATATATATATATATATATACATTCCTCATTACATGATATGCATTTAAAATTGCAAATGAAACCTCTAAAATTGAAAATTCCGTTTTCAGACTAGCGAGCATGCCATACTACCATCGTTTGACAATACGTTTTTGGACCTCATAGTATGAATAAATCACTCTAATCTATCCTCCTTATGGATAAAATTAAGAATTTGTATAACTGGGATTTAAAAACTTAAAGTTTTAAAATACCAGTTATACAATTTCTTGGCGACATATGAAACAATGCTGAAATGGAAACAACTTTTTAGATTTTTAGTTTACAGAACAAACAGTTTTACTACCTTGTTCACTGAACTTAACTATTCCTTTCACATTAAAATGAGTAAGAAATATATATATTTTTTAATGTGCTAAGCATTTAGGCTTACAAACTCTTTATTAACTAAATATCGAAAATTTCGAAAATTACTCCCCAAAATATTCGGGAAAAATTCCAATGGTGTTTAAGTTCTCATTTCAAAGATCGTAATGTAGAGGTTACTAGCACAGTTCTGTGGTGCAATTTTCACCTCTCAAGTTATCAGAATGTCTGGGGTTTCGGACTCTCCAGGTATAGTTTAGAGTTGAAGCCTAGATGTTTTAAGGTTTTGACAATAAAATCTTTGACCCTTTCTCTGGTTCATATGATTTATTTCACCTTAAAAATGACTACATAAAAAATGAACATGTTTCTCTCATATAATTGCATAAAACACACCCTTATGAGGTGAGTCACTTATGCAAAGATAGGCACCTCTAACACATGCAGTTCCCTCTTACTAGGGTGTGTATTGCAAATATCCAAGTTGTCTAAATTTTTTACCTCTTTTCCTTGAATGCTCATAGTTCTCGTTGTTGTGGGTTAAATTGACAGCAATCACCAGTATACAATTACAGGAATTCCGCTTTCGATATTTTTCCCCCACCATAGAATCTGATGACTAAGTCCTGCTGATAAGCCCACAATAACGACGAAACCTAACCCCACAGCTTCTGGGTACTCTCGATATGACCACTGTGTACTAACTCCGCTTGGTTGCCATGTCACAATCTGCCTTGATGAACCTCCGAAAGTGGAAAAAGAAGAGGAAGAATACGACGCATGATCCTTAGAGTGGTTCCCAACAGAGCAAAATATGTAATTTCGATAGTGAGTCGGGCTTTCTTGTGTCTCTCGAACCCATTATCATATGAGGATCATTAAAGGACGTCATGGCATAGCTCTATTGAGTAAGGATCAGCAAAACGTTTCTATTATATCCCATAAGCCTCTTATTATATCCTTTAATCATTTAATTCAAATGCTAAGATAAACAGTTACTAACAAATTTCATTTTAATTCTTAACTGTAATTTAATCGTTACGTATGTGATAAGGGTTTCTTTTAATTAAATCAGATGAACACATACGTTTCCATCGGACGAGACAAAAATAAATAACCCCAAATATCAAGAGATTTTTCACAAATTTTGCATGGTTTTAAAAAAAAAGATATTTTAGGGTGGGAGTTATAAAATATCTCCAAAAGTGTGAAGATTCCCTATAACGTCTTTTTTATTTAATATCAAAAATTTGCATCTCTTTTTATTCTGGCTTCTAAACTAAACATTAATTTTTACTTAAGCACATCTTGCATACGTTAAAAAACTAATACAGAAAGTTAAAAATAAGTATTTTCATTTATCTTCTTCTTTAAATGAGGTAAAAACTAATAACAGGAACTGACAATATATTTTATTTAGGGAAATAACATTGCATCTTACTTTAAACCTTTATTATTTGGTAAATTTTTTTGGTTTTTATATGCTACAACTATGTATCTGAGAGCTCTTTTAAAGCTTATTCCTGAAGTAAAGAAATAAAACACCGCGCTGAAATGGGCGTTGAGACTCCGGATTTCTGAAAACCACTTTCGCGATTGTTCTAATCCCATGAAAACTGCCATAGGAGCATTGACCTGCTTAAAATGCAACACAAGCTAGGGATGGGCTAGAAGACATTTGTTTTAGCTCAGAGAACTTATAGTAAAATATATTTCGTACAAACAAAATCGTGTTTTGTGTCGACCATTTTATAAGTGCCTCTTAAAATCCTTGATTGTTTTTACTCAGACTCTCAAATCATGTTTTAAAAAAGGCATAATTGGATTTATTTGTATTATTTCTTAAATAAGGGGACAATAATTTATTTGGAGTTTTTAACGTGTGGGCTGTAAAGAATTACATTGATATAGGGAAGTTATATAAGATTTGAAACAGAGAATTTCAACGCACTGATTTTAATTCATTGCATTTACACGTGGTGAATAACTACTTCTTTCTTTTAACATAAAAGAAAACAAAGAAAATAGTACCACCTGAAATTGGGATAGTACCATTTAAAGTCTAGTTTTCATGTCAGAAAGTTGATCTTGAAAATTCTGTATTGGAGCTGTCAATAGTTCATTAATAGTATTATTCATCAACAGTGATAATATTATTGATCAATTGCGATAATGTAGTTATGTATGTATATTAAGAAGATTAACCTCCAAGAAAGTAAATAATACATCGTGATAATTAAACTACCGTTACTATCAGTTTTGAAGGAGGAAATTTTAGTATATAAAATATTTATTAATACTACATTTTTATCCTTTGAGTATACCTTAAATTTAAAACTTTTTGTAAAGTGTAGTAACGGAAATCAAACTTCCTCTGATATTTTTTAGTTATGCTTAAATTATTCGAAATATGAAAGTAAAGGGAAAATACCGTCTATTAATTTACTTATTTCTCAAATGACTTAAATGTTATACATAGTTTCTCACTCTCTCTTTAATTTTGTTTCATACGACGTATATAAAAAAACTTTTTTATCTTGTTTAAACTATACATTGTGAAAGAAATATTAAGATATGTATCGATTACAAAAGAAACAGTCAACATCATACAATTCAGTACATGTAAAGCAGTGGTTCCCAACCGATGGTCCGCAAGAGCCTCGGGAGTGGTCGGGCACTACATTAAAAAAGTTGCCAAATAAATGGCAATTTTGAAAGCAATGTTCATTGAACTAAATGGACCGAATATATCCGATGACTATCAGGTGTTAAAAAAAGATGAGGGTGACGGGGTTTCGAATGCTATAATGTCGCGTAGATGATCAGTCATTACACACTAATTTGTCTTTTAAGCTTTAATATTCAGAGGTGCCACAACAAAATGTAATCCAGGTGGGGTATCTTTCAACCCAAAAAGAAGAACATAAGTAGGTATCTTTCAACCCAAGCAAACATAACATGAGTAGGTATCTTACAACCTGACAACAACGGTGGTTCACACTTTCGATTCTAACTACGCATTAAAAAGTACAAACAGATTTGACACAGCGCCCTCTACCGGCGAGCAGATGAGGAAGTTGGAGTTATTCAACAGGTGTTGAATTCAAATTTCTTAAAAGTTTAACATAATTATTTTTTTATTAGAATATGATACGTTAGAATGTGAGTACGTTAATCCTGTATCCATTCTGGCTGAGGGATATTCTAGACCCCCATACCCCCTGGAAGGTGCCCCTCCCCTCAAGTCGGTGAGGGTTGGTGATGGTGCGCACATGGTTCAATTTCTAGCTTAGTGGTCCGCAGACTTCTACGGGTTATGAACCACTTATGTAAAGGGTGTCCCAAAATTCACGCAAGAAGTAATTTTGATAGAAAACACAGGTTTTTAATTAAAAATTTTAAATTTTTATTGATTCATAAAGAATACAGTATAGGGTTATATATGGCATTTTTTAATAACTCTGAACTGTCAGTTGTCACTCTGTCTTTCTTTTTTTCGTTGGAAACACTTTATCACACAAACGGCGCAAAATTCAAATATTGAGTGAATTTTGGGACACCCTATATACGGACCAATATTTACAAAAAAATCCAAAAAGCTGATATGGTACCCTTACACAGTTTCTCAAAGGATTTTAGAGCTCGACTTGCACACTTTCTAAAGCAATAACTATGGACACATTGCTTAAAAAGTTTGATATTTGTTGCTATGAGACTAAATTTTGTGATCCTTTTTTAAATCATATATAAAAAAAATTATTGAAATACACCTGCGTTGTATTTAGAGAGTAAACATAATATTTCAGCTTTTTTTATGTCGGCGAATAACGATGTATTTTTTAGAAGAAAGTCTAAAATATCCACCAACGAAAACTCTCAAAGAGCCCCATGATATTTCTCGCTTGCTGTCTAAATGAAACATCGATATTTATCGCATTTCGTTCCTAAAAGTGAAGCTTTTTAGGTTTTTTGAGTTAAGGGATATATATTGACAGAAGAAGAAAGCCATTTAAAGAATTCACTGTTGTAAAGACCATGAGGATTTTAAAAAATTTCTCTATCTTGGGATGAATTTTGGCTTCTTTTTTAATCCACTTTCTATTGGGAAACCCTTACAAGCATATAAAACAAAAACGCTTTATGACCGTCTCCATCGTAGTGCTCTTCCTGAGTGCGGTCAAATGGCATAGATTGGCTATGGTTATATCTAATGCCCTGAAGTTTCTCCAAAAGAATTTGTGAAACAAATAATCCAAATTAATAATTTTAAATTTGCCCATATGCTAATAAATAAAGTGAAATATCATTCTACTTGACACCCTCTTTGATCGAAACAAATCGTAAATTTTGTTTCCTTAAACATTGTGTCACTTAGGGGTCACATGGAACCTTTAGTATTACATTAGACTTAAATAGAATATCCTTCCACCCACTATAAGCTGTTAGAGAGAAAAGATTCCGCTCAATTTCACTTCACAGTGAATTAAAATGAATATAACTGCAAAGCAATTATTTTATGTGCCTGTGTCTCGAAACATTACATCACACTCTTTCACATCTTTTCACAGGATTAGCTTGTAATAGACGTTTTCAAATGGAACTTATCTTTTCTTTCGTGGAACAACTATCTTCTTAAGTTTTAGAAGCAACTCAAGGTTTAGAAAAGCGCAGAGGGTAGTTGGATAAATCGTGTTAGCTTAGACCCAGGGCTTAAAAATTTATCCTTGAGAAGATGAATTTAAGGGGAACAGATTCTCTGAATTCATTGGTCATGCATGATTCATGTAATATCCTTAAGATATGGAACTCGTTTGGAGCAATATCTGTCATTTTGTTGCTAAATTAATTGTGCATTTAAATAGCGTAGTTTGATGAAATATTTATTAATAAACCTGTGTTTACATAAGTTTTAAAGCTAGACATTTATCTAGAACGAATGAACGAAAAAGGAAACAAAATACTTTAAAAATTTGAACAGAATACGGAGCATTTAAAAAATTTGAAGTAAGACACAGGTGAAAGAATTGAGTGGTTTTTGTTTTGCTTTTGTTTTTGTTTTAAATTTTATACTCCTCCCCATCAATATATATACGTAAATTCAGCATATTAATCATTCAACAATGAGATAACTGGAAACTTCTAGGATCTCCAATAATAACGAAGATGTCAAAAATAATGTACTCCAAAAGTTAAAATTAAGCAATCATTGTGAGTTTACTGGATCATAATTGCTCTAAATTCCCATTTTTGTGCAAACTTGACTCTAAATTATGAAACGGAAGGTATTAAAATCGCACATTAGATCTCAAATAATCCGTAGTATAGTATCAATAACAGAGCTATACTTGAGCTTAAATCTTATATTTATTCATCGTATCGCCATTCTTGAATGTAACAATGTGGGCTTAAGCAGCTGGAATTCTTCATATCACACCCACTTAAATTCTAGAATAAAAATGTTCTCTCTCTCTGAGTTTAAACAATTCTTTATTCTCGGTAGTCTTCCAGTTACTTATTAGTTCGTAAAGCTCCTTGGGGAAGGCGTGTAATTTAATTTAAATTAAGACACGAGCCTCTTTGTTCATGTTTACCTGTTGGTTTCACTACAGGCTTTCACATATCAAAAGAGTAACGAAGATTTTATGTAACAAGTTGGACGGCTTTGTTTGTCACATCTATTTACGAAAACAAGTATATCGAATATTTGTGAAATTTTCAACTCTAAATATTGAAGGTATGTATAAGAACACTGTAAAACGAAGATTTAAAAGAGAATATTCACAAATCTAAAAAAAATATTTTAGGTAGTCTCTTCTAACAAAACTACCGCGAGTTATTAAAGTAGAATTACTTATCGTTGCTTACTCTTTTTTTTCAGCATTTTGGTATTTTTCTGTTTAACTGTTTACTGCCACTGGGTTTGGCGCGCTGCCAAAATTATAACTCGCGACGCAGGACGGACACTTTTTTTTCTTTCCGGAGGACCGTTATTGATGAACGTAATCCTACGTTAAAACGCTATCCATTGAATTCTCCTGTGTGGTGAACAAAGCATTTCCTTTGACTCATGAGCAATTAAATTTCTTTTGATAAGGTTAGAATATTAATTTAAAATTTTTAAGTGGGTAGAAAATAGTAAACTAGTAAAGCAAAATATCTTTCCCTGTGTTTTACTTCAAATTTTTAAAATATTCCCTATTTTGTCAAGTTTTTGATACACGGAACCTTAAAATAACCTCAAATGTTTTGTGTCCCTTTTCTGTGCGACACAAAGATAAGCAAATCTTAAGATAAAATGATAGCAATTTATAATAAAGAATGTTTTCAGAAAATAAACGATATAACTTACACATCACAAGAAAAACCATTGATAGTACTAGCATCTGAATCTAAGGTTTCATAGTTAATAGCCCATAGAGTCATTGTTACAATTCAGAGATACTTCCAGACATGTTTAGAGCAGGTTCTTGGCTTTGATGATAATCTGAAACAAAATATGTTCACTTTACAAAATATGTGACACTCTTCAAAATCGAGACCGTCCGATGTTTCAAGGCACTTAACAAGCATTAGTTAAACTTTGATAATATATATTGGGTGTTCCACAAATGCCGTGTTTTACTTATTTATATGAAATCGAAATAATTGTGTCGAATAATTGGAGAAATCGTGGCTTACGGGTTCAAATTCTGACTTTTACAGATGTATCGAGTAAAGAATAAGGCACTTAATTTGTGATTCATTGAACATGTCTTGCAATAGTGAGGCGTTTTGTATTTACTCTTTATTTACCCCTACATCGCAAATAGACTTGGGAAGAATCACCAAATGTTTCACTTTTTCTCTCTATATATTTTCGACGGATCCAGCTGTTACAATATGCTCGCACTTTAATTCGGTAATTTTGGATTTCTCTCTGAAATATCTTATTTTTGTAAAAACAATCCATAATACAGACCACTACAGATGTTCGGCTGCTCGGCAGCATCTTCAGATGGTTATGAGGTTCATTGCTACAGAACACAATGGATTCGTTGAAGAACTTCAAATCATACTGTACGCTTGTCTGCAAGGCTAGGGGCTGGGACTATCGAGTTAAACTCTAGAGTCACTCAGTTTTTTTTTAAGATAAAGGAAATGTGAAATAAATGTGTCGCAGAATGGTCGAGGATTCGGTATGTAAGGTCATAAACAAATATTATGTAAAAATTTGATTATTTTCTAGCACTTTTCCAATTTCTTGTGTTTGCACATAACAGTCAAAACTGTTGTTGTTCTTGTTGTTGTCGTCTCTAAAAACTGTGCAAAGAAAAAAATCTTAAATAGAACCAAAACCCTGGATAACAGCAGCTGCTAGAACAGATGCCTGTGGGGTGTAGAGAAGTTCTTGTGGCAACAAAACAAGTTTGAAAAGGGCAGCCACGGTAGGTTTAAGTTTGAATTCCAGTCAAGGCATAAAATTTGTTCTATTATCCCATCATGGGCTATAATGTCTCCCAATAAGTGTCTGTCGCGTTGGAAACAAAACATGTGTATTTTCAGTAAATATACATCTTGTCTTAAGCATTTATTGTCGAAGAATAGAAGATGGACATACCTCTATGGGGATATTGCTAGGTATGATGCAGAAGCTGGATGATTTTTTAAATTTGTCATCTGTCACATTTTGTATAACACTCTTCACTAAGATATTATTTAATCTACGCATAGTTTCAGTGATAAAGTTTAAGATGAAATCGAAATAAAATGCTCAAAAGTTTCCATTATAGTTTTAAAACTGGATATCCTATTTCATAATGTAAATTTGTATGATTAAGAAATGGGAAATCTTTTGTTGCAGAGAGTTGTGAAAGCAGATCAATATTTTCCATAAAGGCCCCAGAGATAAACGACAACTGGGATGCTCTTATCTGGCAGCACAAATTTTATATCTGATTATGCAGGTTATCCATAATTAAACTTCCCTACTTTAAAGTTGTCTACAGTCGAAACTATTGTTCAGAAAGTTACGAAATTTTGTACAGGATATATTGAAGGGATGGGAATTTGTTTGAGCGAATAAAAAAATTAGTTCAAAATTTCCCCACCAGAGGGCGTTTTTTGATGAATTGCACATTTAGCCAATATTTACTATAGTTAAAAAAATTTATTACAACAAGACATGTTCAACGTAACGGCCATCATTTTCAGCTACCATTTGAAATCGTAAGATAGCATGTTCTACAGTTGACCGCAATGTGTCCGGGGAAATGCTGAGAACATGTCGTGAAATGTTGTCTTTCAGATCAGGTATAGTTCTTGGTTTATCAAGACTGAATATATGTTTCACATGCCCCCAAATCCAAAAGTCTCATGGGTTGAGGTCTGGGGATCGAGGAGGCCACACATTAGGAAAGTGGCGGCTGATGACACGTTCTTCTGTAAAGTGATTTTTGAGAACGTTCTTAGAACGAAGGCTAATGTGGGGAGACGCTCCATCTTGCATAAAAATTGTGCGTGAAAGGGACTGACGTGATTGCAGATCCGGAACAATTTTATTCAGTAACAAGGGTGCATATCACTCCCCGGTGACCGAACAAGAAATACGGGCCGAGAATAAAAAATGCAGACAATCCACACCACACGGTTGCTTTCGGTGAATGCATCTAAGATTAAACGCTGAACATCTAAGATTAAACGCTGATTTTCTGGTTCCCAAATTCGGCAGTTGTGAGTATTCACCGAACTGTCCAAATAAAAGTGTGCTTCGTCTGTCCAGAGGATATTCCAAGGCCATTCTGCATCAACCTCAAAGCGAGCAAGAAACTGAAATGAGAACCGCTGTAGAGTCTCGAAATCATGTGTAAGCAACCTCTGCACAAATTGAAGCTTCTACGGATAATACCGGAGGATATTCCGCATGACCTTCTGGACAGTTGAATGGGGCAAATCCAATGCTTCTGCCACACGACGGACACTGGTACTAGCCTGTTCGTTGGAAGCTTTATCCTCTTCCACCTGAAGCGCAACCTTCTCTACAGCTGCGGAAACAGGTTTCCTTTCTCTTCCAGAACGATTGTTAAAAGAACCAGTTTCTTCAAATTTGGCCACCATCAATCGAAGACCATTAACAGTCAATGGACCTTTTCGTATCCCCTTCAAACTCCGAAATTTTCGTAGAGCAATTAGTGCTGAATTATCGTTTTGGTAAAACAATTTTATTAGCAAAGCTCGATCTGGTAATCGTAACAATGACATTCTGATTAGCAATAGCAAGCACGCTGAAAACAAAATCTCCATGAAAGTTTCTAGGTTTTATAACAGCTTCTGCTCTAAGTCGACAAAAATTAATTTGCATATTTGTTTCTTCTTCGTTTCTTCAAATCTTTTGTCCGAAAATTATTTATCGAACAAGTTTCCGATCGACTTTGTAATCATTTTAAAGATTGTAAAATTTAATGAGTATGAGTTATTGTGTTAGTTATTGTGACCTATGGATAAAAAGATGGTGAAATTTTGAACTAATTTTTTTTATTCACTCAAACGAATTCCCATCCCTTCAATTTGTCCTACACAAAATTTCATAACTTTCTGAACAATAGTTTCGACTGTAGACAACTTTAAAGTAGGGCAAGTTTAATTATGGACACCCTGTATATACATACAAAGTAAAAGTCACTTATTTTAAAACTTTGTGCTAGGGCCTAATGTTGTCATGCCACTGGAGGTGCTATTATCATGTATTCCCTATCATTGAGGTATATTGAGGTTAAGTTCGCGTAGAGTCATGTTCAGTCGAAGTTGTTATTAAATGTTTAAATTTATACGTTTATTTATAAATTCTTTTTGAGAAATATTTGTAGTATAGGAATATAATTTACATAAGATTTTTTATCACAGTTAACCTTATTTGTTTAAGGTGATATTTGAACTGAGTCATCAATTACGCGATATTCGGTGCAATTTGGTGTAATTAGGGCATCATTTCCCACTAGATATACAATTTCCTTCTCCATTCCCACTGAGGAGGAAACAGTGGTGAAACTTTGTTGGGACAGATGAGCTTGGTGAACCTGTCAGACATGTCTTTCGTTGGCACTTTAGCTCTTTGTGTAGACTGATAAGAGAAGAGGGAACCATTCAGTATTTATATATACCTCCACGGAAACAACTAGGTATTGCTCCTCGTGTATTGGGAAGTAACTGACCACCCAGGGATTTATCAAAACAAGAAAAGAGAATGGATTCCACTCAACGACAGCTTTTCGGTGAGTAGCAATTATTTGTTAAAACCTCAAGTCTGGTGACCATAACTTTGTCAACAATACTAAATTGAAGATATCGTTCGGATCAATATAGGAAGGGATTCGATCCTACAGGTTTTATAATTATAATAATAAATTAAGCAAAAAATATATAAACGAAACAAATTACTTCAAATTGTGTTTGAATAATTTTGTAAACTTGAATTTCCAAGAAAGAATTGCCATGTCCTCTCACCAAGAGACCTAAATCCTTCTCTTTAAGATCATGCTACATATGTAAGTAAAATTTTTATAATACCCCTAAAAACTTAAAGGACATAAATAATAAACAAACTAGTTTTTGTTTATAGACATAATATATCTTATATCAAACTTTTAATAACACAGATGGCAATGTACACTACCAGTTGCTATAAAGGATTATTATTTCCAGAAACTTTTTTAAGCTTGGAATAGTCCATTGTATAAATTACAAGTTTGATAACTTAGGATAATCTAGAAAGTTAAATTCTTCAATCTTTAACGTGAACAAGTTGAAAATAAAATTAAAATTTGAAAATTAATTGTATTTCCTCATAAAGCAAGTTAATATTTTAACGTATTTATAAAAAAAATGTTATTTTAATAGATCACATTTAAATCTCTTGTACATTAACATCTGATTATGTGTGCATGTTGTTAGAAAGAAATAAAAATTAACTCTGCTTTTACAACATTTTGGGATCTGTTCCAATAACTTCGAATAAACAAGGCTGTTTTCTGTGTTTACCTAATTTTGAAGGTAATTAAGTAAATGGGGCTTAATGAGTTCGTTAAGGGAATGATGCTAAATGAAGTTCCGTATAAGAAGTTTCGCATGGCAACCTGGTCAGACAGGGGACAAAAGTAGATAAAAATAAACAAAAGTAAAATCATTTGTTCCATTAAAAACAATGCGCATTTTGAGCTTTACAGTTGAAGAAAAATTTCTGAAATAGGATATAAAAATTCATGTGATCAAATAGATAAACTGGAAAATAAATTAAATATTTTAAATTCCAAAATGTCCTTATAAACTAATAAAAAAGAAATGCTATCAAATATTTATGGTATCTTCAAAGTGGA